>JARGYV010099903.1:0-19279 GCA_029532675.1 Ornithodoros moubata
AAAAAGGCGTACGCCCACCGTTTCCAGCAAATGGGGTCAGGAAAAGATATCACTCGGAATAGCGATTGGTCATCGCCGTGTTATGCGGTGAAGTTCTGTTTTTAGAGTGTAGGGTCAAAGCGCTAGACAGCGAAAACGTATTTGCATCTTGTCGGAAACTCTTTCTTTCCTACTGTATAAACTGATGTCTATGCCCCGCTCTCAACTTCGCCCATGACGCTCGTAGTGACCATAGTGTTGGGTGAAAATTGACCCTATCGACCGAAGGAACTGTGCTGCGTTTCACGCAGGTACGAAAGCGCATGACAAGGCAACGTTACTGAGCACGCTGTTTACCCTGTCAGCATTTTCAGAACTGTCTCATTGGTAAAAATGAAGGTCTCGCCTTTCGCGTGGGAGGGAGCGGCAGCCTCGGAGGTGTCTTCTGTTGCTGGCGCCCTCCTTCTTCGGAGAAACTTTGAGAATGCTGGCCGTGCTGTTCGTACAGCAACTTGGAAATGGACAACTTGTGTCTGAGTCAAGATTTGGTGTCATTATGATGAACTCCTCTTGAAAGGCAAACTCACTTATCTTTCGACATTTTGGAGATGCTGGCGCAAGACCTGGCGAAAGGAACGGAAAGTCTTCTTCACTACTGTGTCGGAGCTCGTGGAGCAATAGAACGTCCAAGAAGAAAACTGAAAGAGAGGCCAAACGTCGGTTGCTGGAGACCTGAAGTATCGGAGATATCACGTATTCAAAACCTATAGGATATATTTTACTTTTTTCACTGACTAAACGAACGCTCAAAATAATCCTAGGCAGCTAGCAGATGAGGCGTATCGTCAGTGCTGACCATGCGTTGCTCCCCCGCATGAGGAATTCGCATGTGGTCTGGTTCCCTCTCAGTCGTTTGTAGCGCACTTCAGAGCGCAGGGAAAACGTTAAGAGAGTAAAAGAATCTCGTTCTCTGTAGAAGCATAGAGGAAAAAAAATAAAATAAAATAATAAAACGACGCGTAGCCATCGCTTTGTAGGGTATTTCTTTTAATGAGGAGATTGAGGGCATTGCACATTCCTTCCACCTTTAGTTACTCATGCTCAGTTACTTTCACTTTTCAATGACCTTCAGTCTTCAAAATTTAGAACGTGAAGTAGCGTAATTGTTACTACCCCTTGTAATATATCTCAATAACTTAGTTTACTTCTCTCGACCAAGTCACTGCGGAAAGTATGGAATTTTATTGTCAGTCACTTAGCATGACTTTCTTTCACACGCTTCTACATGTTCGGTGTTAAAGTTGTTGTTCATTGGAATTCACAGAATGACCAGTAAATAGCCTGGTCGCGCATGTTATACTTCCGAGTACTTTTCCAATGCAAACCTTGGTTCTCCTTTGTGTGCGCACTTTCAGATTCTACATTATATCTGACTAGTGTCGAAATATAAAATGACAAAATGCAGATATTGATTATACCAAAATTAAAGAATAAGTATATTACATATATACTTGTGAAGAGAAATTCAGTTCCACTCGCTGCATAGGATCGACATCCGTCGGTCACGCAACTCGTGGGCGTGTTGTTTCGGGTGGTCCCCACAAGCAAATGCGAATCTATTTGTGTTAATCTTCCAAAACCTTGACGACCTTGGCACAAAAAATAGCTGGTAATCTGGTAATAAAACCTTAAGTCCCCTAATTACTTCGACGCTCCAAACCGAAACCAAAACTTGCGCATTTCACCGGTCTCAGTCTTCAGCGAACATACTGAGATATTTTAGAGATATAAAGAAAATACTCAGACTCACGTATTATTCAATGAGTTTATTTCATATTAACTCGTTTTGGTACAAATTCACACCAAAGGTAAAATAATAACAAGACGACACTACAAGCAGCGGCAGGCTGCGCAGCTGCTAGCGACTTTTGAACAACAATATGGCAGCTATCGTTGTTTGGGGTTTGGGCCATGTTTGGGCCACCTGTTGAAAAATTGACTTGGGGCGCCTCCTTTTTTTCTTACCTCCGGTTCAACTTCAAGTACCCCGAAGCCGCCATGTTCATTGTTTGCACCGGATCGAGGGGACGGGGATGACCTAATAGTTCGCTTGTTTGTTTCTTTGTAAATTTGCCGCATTTCGCTGATGGGTTTCTCTTAACAGTGTGCTTACATTAAAAGAAATTTAGCAATTTATCATGATGAGCTTGATGGGAGAACTTCATTTCTGGACAATGAAAGAAGATGTGTTAATAAACGGTAAGACGAATTGTAGAAAAAATGCAACAGGACATTCTTGACAGTCCTTGTGTACTCAATGTTCCTTGACAGAATCGGATTTAGGCTGCTTTAAGTTCTACGACAAGGGTGATACAGGTAATGCCAGGTTTCGTACAATTTCGGATACAGTGTTATATTGGAAGGAGGATCCTTCTGATGTTGTTCTTGTCATGAAGATCCGGAGGAGCAGTACGTCCACGCGAAGCAAGAGTACGCCAGAGGTAAACCAACTTTAGCGTTGCATGCTTTGCATTTGCCCTCTGATTGCATCGGACTGAGGGTCATCAAAATGCTGGGGGTTGGAAATACTTGCTATAGGTTCTATACACTACCTGTCTTACAAGCATTTTCTGCCGCCGCACAAGAAAGAACATACACACATTTTGGGGAGTTGTATTCGTTAACTGTTTCTGCTAGTGTTACAAGCAGTGGTGACCTTACTGGCTCATCCTGCTCGTAAATGTAAGCTATTGATTTGAAAGGACGGAAAAAAATATATATGTATATATTTTAAGCTCGAGAAGCCATCTGGACTCCACCAAATAAGAGGCCTGAGAAGCTACGTGATACGCTCAAAGAGTTTGAGGTATTTTCACCTTTGCCTCTTTTCCTTTTTAGGCTCCTTTTTACTTGTATATCAACTGTTTGCTTCAGCATGACCAGCACATTATTTTATTTGTACATGTTCTAATTGTTCAGGAGATACTCGGAGAGCAAAGATGCGTCGTGTTAATCTGGTTGAATCCTGGTGTATTGCAGGTAAGCATAAGCTTGAAGGCAGTACATTTATTATGGAATGATTTTTATTATTTTTCTTTTGTGTTTGCGGCACGTAAAAAATATTTTTGGTACAGATGATGTTAAAATTGTTCTCTTGTGCGGGGAGACCAAAACGTACGTGAGAAGTGCACGAATACATGTGGTAAAACATGGACCTTCCCTTGTATTGACAGGTGCTTTAACAGTATTAACACGTGTTGCACAATTGTGCGCTGTAATACTTGAGTGCCCTTCTTGTTTTCTCATTTTACAGTTCTTCTTTCACACTGGCACATTGGTTTCACTTCACGTAGAAGTCGAGAACTGTCAGCTGTACAGGATTGTTATTGACAGGTACCTCGTCGGTAAATTAGCCTCGGAGCACATTACGGATGGTACGTCAGTTGGTTTTGTATTAGCATGCTGAACACTTGACTGGCTGTTTAGGAAGATATCGGTGACAGCTGTTTATTACAGGGAAAAATGACTACACAATGCTGGTGGGATGAGGAAAAAGAAAGAAAAATAATAATTTGTTTAACTTTCCTTTCCTCGTGATATGAAAACATGTTGTGGTAGATGTTTAACTGTCAGGATGATGAAATCAGTAATGAGTATATACTTGGCTGGCCCACTCAAAAGTATACATGTGTTTTACTGCTGTGTAATGTTGCTTTAGGTTAGAAAGGCTAATTTTTAATGTGTTTCACACCTGCAGCAATTGTGGAGAACAACTTCATCTTGGTGGCCTATTCTGAGCTTAAAATGACGTACATCTCGCTCTCAAAGCCGCTGCTGACGCCGGACGGCGCGAGGAAACTGTCGTCCCTCGAACCCAAAATGGTGACGTTTGATGTGGTGGGATTACCAGGAAGAAGGCTGTTACGCAAGTTGAGCGTCAACTCTTCTAAAGATTGGGTACTGCATGTTAATGTCTTTCTTTTTCATCTTATCATCAGTTAGATAAGAAGAAAACAGCATTTTGTGAACAATGTGAAAACTGGACACAGTGGACATTACTAATGGGAGAAGAGTGGACAAGAAGAATTTTCTCATATCAGAAGCAGTTTCTTGATTCGGGCACAGCAGTGTAGATTGCAACTTGTGTGCGCAGTGTGTTACACGCAACAACATTACTTGTTTCTTCTAGGCTATGATCTGGTGGTCACCTGGTGATGGTGAGGTGTGGCCTTGGATGCCGTCGACATCCAACCGAGAACGTTCAAACGTGGTGATTTATGTGCTCAACGGGTACATTGAATTGCATCTTATGTGTCCTCTATGTCATTGTCACAATTCAAAGCCATGTGGCTCTTATAAAGATTAGTTAGATACAAACTGCTTTCACTGACAATGTAGTCTGATGTCCTATTTTGCTGTTTGGAGTTCACTAGTCCATTGTCGCAGGAGAAATTCTAGAAAGGATTTGCATGTTGAGAAATTAATAAATTAGTTGATTCATTCTCTGTTTGTTGTAGTTAACTCTCGGGAACGGTCCCCATTTCCAGAGCCATTTTGTGCAAATGATATTTTCTTATCGTGGTACCCTGCAGCATTGACCATATCAAATTAATCGAGGCTAATGCACTTCTTTTTAAGACTCCCTCTGTAAATTCTATATAGAAATTATAGAAAGAAAAAATCTCTATCAAGGTGTAGCTTTTCCTTGAGGCACACCTGTGGCACCCAGCAAAATCTCTTTTGTGCAGGCCAAATGTGGAACTTCTGACGTGCAGCAGGATCGAACGAGTACCAGCCCTTGCCACTTTCAGGTTCTTTGCCACTTTCAGTAATAGAATGCATGGAAACTGCCGTTAATGGGTTTAGAGCGTACACCTCTGGTTACTGCAGTCAGCACCACCCGAGCCGGGTCTTGACAGTTGAAGAAGATTCTTCTCGAGGCGGAGATGTCACGGTCGATATCTGCATCTATGATATTGCCAAGGGGAAGGTATGTTATCAGCAGAGCACGGATTTTCATGAAAACGCATATTTTTTCATTGATGTGATCTTCAATCTGCACATAGTTTCTTATTTGTTTGGAGCCCATCAAAGAAGCTTTGCAGCTTGTTTTAGAGGTTGTTGCATATTTACATGAAAGGTGCATGGATCCTGCATGTTTTACAACATTCTTTCCATGTGAGAAACCAATTGGCACCCAGTTCTGCAGTTTTGTTCTTTTTGTCGGACGTGTAACTGATTTTTTAAGAGCTCCGACTATTCCCTCATGAACACGTTCCACGAAATGACATACTTTCGGGCTATTGGGGGCTGAGAAGGTTTGTGCCCCTAAGAAATCGTAGGTGCTTCCAAGATATAAAATAATCATAATTGGTGGGTTTACGTCGCGAGACAACTGAGATCATGAGCGACGCCAGGGGGTAGAACTGCCGATAATTTAGACCACATGAGGCTTCCAGCACAGTAATTGTCTTAGTTACACCAGAAACCTTAAAAATTAAGTAAAAAAAAAAAGGAAATGACAAGAATGTTATTCAATAATCGATCTAGAAAACTAAAATGTGAATTTTTGTATTTTTGTCCCAGAGTTGATTCACACGTGGTGGTATCCTATAGTCACGTCAGTATGTATGTCTTGTTGTCATTGAATGGAATGACTGATTATATTTTCTGCGCAAACAGTTTTTCCTATGGTTCTTTATCCCCTTAATGTTCCCTCATAAAATGCCCATACTTTGCAAAGTATTCATTTTCATAGTTATATACACACATTCATTCATATATTCATAGCCCTGATGCATGTTTCAGCAGTTTTCAATGCATATTTCTCTGCATATTTCTGGAGCAATTAGTGCATATTTTTCTGTGCTCTAGTTATCAGAGCATAAAGGTTCCCAGCTATGCCCCTCTGCGGAATAGTAAAAGTAACCGGAATAGCCCGGTCGAAATGGAATAGTTTCACAGTTTCAGGGTCCTCCCCCAGGTATGTCCATCAGTGAAATAGACTCACTGTGTAAAGTTGCGAGTGCTCCCTGAAGGTTGAAGGTGGAAAAGGTTGCCTAATCACATAGAATTCTGCAGTCTTCCTGTGTGGCCTTTATTCAGTACGGGGTGGAAACCTAGGTAACTCACATAGGACAGCCCAGTGATGTCCCAATGTGTGGGATAGAGATTTTACATTTTTATTGTGTAACTATGACAGAAAGCAGTGTCAAAATGCCTTATATGACAAATGCCGAATATGGGATCACTGGATCCCGGACCTCTAGGCAAATGCCCTTTTTTTTCTTTTTCCTGTGGTTCTAATACATAGCGCTTTTTCAATACAAGAGCACAATGGGGACATTTAGAAGCTATTGGCATAGATCTTATAGTGCCAAATAATGCCTATTGCCTGAAACTAGTCACTAGAACTAAAAGCGCTAGTGCCTAAAACATATTTTTGGTCACAAATCGCTTAAAATGGCTCTCTCGCAATGGTTACGTACATTCATCAACCCTGACAAGTGGCTCGGGCATACTGGGGGTGAGAAGGGGGAGATGCCCCCACACGACCTGGAAAGACAAGGTGACTTATAAAACCTGCACACATGTTGCGTGAGGAGCATGCAATTTATGTGGCAGATGATTATATTACATCAGGTACATATTACGTGACAAATAATTCTTTGAAACATCCAAGCTGTTAAAGATGTGGACTTGGACTTGAAGCGTGAGGTGGACTTGGTACGGCCTTTGTGGTGGGTTGAAGTGGCTTTTTCCCATTTAGTTCTTACTTCTGAGGCTGCCTTTTGGGTTTAGCATTTGAAGTGAATGTGACTTGGTATTCTGCAGGCTAGTTGTGGCACAAAAGAAATGGAAAAGCAGGAAATAGTCAGTGTTGTAATTTTGTCTTTTGTTCCCAGTTTGAAAGGATATCAGTCGTTTCCATCTCTCTGCAAGGTATGAGAGCTAGAATCAACTGAAGTATGAGCAGAATGGATGAAAGAGGATATCATTTCAGGCCATGTAATTGCCTGCAACTGGAATCCCAGCGAGGACCGACTCATCCTTCTCTGTGAGGACACCTCCCTTGTGAGTGGTTCATCTTTCTTTAACACATAATGGGAGAGCAAGAAATAATAATGAGACTGGTCATCAGGTACCAAATACATCTACAGGGCATTAGGCCTACAGTGGATAAGCATGATATTTCACATGCCGTGGGGGGCTGCTGTGTGCCATGTGTTAGCTTACAGTAGTCTAAATTTTAAGTGTGATGTAGTTTTAAAGTCTGGGGCATGGTTCATTACATGGTACCAATTCTCTGTTACTAGGTGATGTGCAGTGAACAAATGAGTCATTCCTAAATTAGAGAGTACCAAGTGAACATAAGTAGTTAAAGCTCACAAATTAACTTAATCAAAACATAATGTTATTAGCTTGACACCTACCTCTATGTGCATACATGTACACTGTGTTTCTTTTTATTGATACAGATTTGTAATTAAAAATGTACGAATGGGGCCTCACAAATGTTGGTTGAGCAACAAATTTACCTGGCCCAGCAGACATCTTTCTCGATAGAGAGGGTCAACTTTCGAATGAAAAAGTACGGTAGCAGAATCGAAGACCATCTATAGTGGCAGTAGCGGTAGGCCACGGACTGCCACTGTTGCGTAGGCAGATTAAGTTTTGAGTGGCCTCGACACACTGTCCTTTGCTCTTTTGAGAGTGCGTCTGACCCATTTTGCCGGGCAGTCTCATAATGGGGAAAGTGACCCTGGACCATGGTGGACCAAGGTTGATCCAAGGTTTGGAGAAGAGCAACAGCGATTGATTGACCAGTCTTGGCCGGACATCTGCAATGAGTGGCCACTCGTCGGTTGAGCAATGAGCCCCTTGTATGATAGCCATTACTCTGGCATTTTGGCAGTATAACCTCAAGCGGCATGGTGTTGCTAAGTTTGTTCTAAGTTTGTTTAAATACATCCCAGCGATATGTGCTCTCAAAATGTTGTTTCTTATGTACTATATAAGCCCATACTGAATTGAACCGCTCAAGTTCTGCAGGCACAGGTTGTTGTGACATTGACACACATGGCATCGACTCTAATTGTTAATGTATTATTGTCAGCTGGTATTATAGTTTATTAATGCTGCTAGTATGCTGAAACACATAACCGAACCTACACGTGCTTTAAGGCTGTCACATATTACACTTGGCAAAGGTGTGCATTCCGGGCACTTCTAGCTGCTAACAGAACTCTTTGTAACATGGGAGAGTCAGACAAAATACTGGTGTATGCAGCTCATGGCATTGCTGTAAACTGCTGCATTTCTCCAACAATAGTTGTCTTATGTGAAAAAATGTGTCCATCCAACCAACCCAAGCGACGTATAGCCATCGTAACACTCGACTACATTCATCATTTCTCGTCTGGAGTCAGGACTGCTCGGAATGCAAGGCAGACACATACAAGTCACACACATACTAGCGGACAACCTGCTTCAAAATCTCCTCCAGGTAATGTCTCGCAGTAAGGTTCCTGTCAAAGAGTCTCGCATTTGACTCAATCTTGATGCAAGCATCCATGGTATGGGTGAAGGTGATGCTTATTTAGTGCATTTCTGACAGATATCCTGGACCTCCCAGTCGCTTTTACAACCTGCCACATGCTGGCTTGTAACAGCCATTGCCCCCTCCTCCAGCCAAAAGGGGAACGTCTCATCGGCTGCTAATTGAGCGGTTAGGTTCAGTATCGGCTTACTCACGTGGAAAACAGAAACTGCCCCACGTCTCGAACAACAGAAGCACTCTGTCATCAGTGACCACTGGTTCGCATGTGAACAAAGATGGCCTTCAATTCTGCTATCTGGGTTTTTCTGAAAAGTCAGTAATTAAAAAGGTTGATTAGTCAATTTTAGTTAGTTAATTACCTTTGTTTGTAAGGAAGGACATTCCCTGGACCATGTATGTTAGCCGTGCAGACGGCATTTGTGGAGCCCCGGACTCATATGGAATGCCTAGGAAGGCTCTTTTATATATTTATTTATTTGTTTATTTATTTTTCTTAATTCTTTCCAGGTTCTTTACGATGCAAATCGGCAGACGACTCACTTTTCAAGGATTGCTTTTGTGAGTGTTCTGTTTTATTATTGTTGCTATTCTCAGTTGTGTTTACATGTCCCAGGTGGGTGTTGCTGTTGCTTGGCATCCGAGTGGTGGACTCATCTTTGTCGCTGGCAAACATGGCCAGCTTCAGGTTAGTCGTACCATGACTTGGACATCGTAAATGATTTATGCGCGTACTGCATTTTTATTTGAATTGTTATGTGCAATATCTTTGTGAATATATGACAGCATTGCAAGAATGTAAAAACATAATATCAAATTTCTGTTGGTAACTTGTTTGTGGTGCAGTGCTTGGACATTGCACTGTCGACAGTACAGCTTCAGTTGGTGGGAGAAAATTCGACTCCAGCTAGGACTTTGAACTTAGATCCCTACTTCAGGTAAAATGTGCAACATGTAAACTTGGTAACAGATGTTATTCCCCTGAAAAGGCATCACCCAGCAGTGCGGGACTTCCGATGGCAAGCGTACAATGCAGGTTCTGCAAATGGCTGTGTTGCTCCAACGGCTGCTTGTGCAAGCCTCCTCTTTGATGGGTAAGGTGGTACATGTAGAAACACATCTGACTTTGCAGTATCTTCCGCATTCTCACGTTCACAATTAATTCAGACATACAGTAGAATGTGTACCAAGTTTTAGTAAAACTTGCTTTTAGACTTACTTGTTAACACTACGGTCCAGAGTGAAAGACAGATAAAATGGTATGAGTGCTGGTGTATACCATTTATGTTGATGGCTCTCACAGATGTCAGCCACTGCTGTGCGGGAGTTACGTTTTTAGCACTGAGTGCACTTTTGAACTTTCAGTGGACCGCTGGCTATCTTGAAACTGTCCCTGGGTCTCCTGGTTCATGGTCAGCTTGGACCTCTGGAGCTTGTCTCTCAGTATCTGAAGCACTCGCAAGTAGATGAGGTATTGTGTGTGTCAATACTAAATAGTATTGCCTCTATAGCTACAGAGTTGTAATACAAAATATGCAGCTTTCTTGTTAACACTTCTGTTGTAGCATTGATTCAATTATTTTCATCTAACCGTTATCGATATGTATTGGCTAATGATAATGAATCTGATTTAACACCCCTGAAGTACCTCAAGGCTCAGTGCTCTGTCCATTTACACAGCACTGTGTAAGGTTATCAAGGTCACATTGAAGGGAGTTAGTAATCACACGATTAATATCACTATTAATAACACTTCACTGGAGTCTGTTGCGATATACAAATACCTCGGTGCACACTAATACTACTAATGTGCCTTGACGTGCCCACATTGAGTATATAACTAACAGTGCATCAGTGCACCAGTGCACCGCTACAGTGCGCAACAGTGTGCTTAGCAACAGTGTGCTTAGCAACAGTGTGCTTAGCAACAGTGCGCTTAGCAACAGTGCGCTTAGCAACAGTGCGCTTAGCAACAGTGCGCTTAGCAACAGTGCGCTTAGCAACAGTGCGCTTAGCAACAGTGCGCTTAGCAAGAGTGCGCTTAGCAAGAGTGCGCTTCATCTTGGGTAGTTACAGGCATGCTGCTACTGTTTCTGCCATGAAGAACTCACTCGGGTGACCCAATCTTGCACTTCGCCATAAAGTACTTGGACTAGTGTTTTTCTATAAGCTTTGCCATAACAACGAGTTCAGACATTGCTTGATTAGTGCTTCTTGATATACTTCACGACGCGTAGATGAGCAGCAGAAAGTGGGAGAACCCAATGTTCTAAGAGGGGGGCATCTGTAGAGTGGAATGACCTTCAGGAATCACTTAGATTCAATTATAGATAACATAGAATGACTTCTTTCATGTGTCAATTATATACTTTCTTTTGTGCTGTTATATTATATGCATATTCATTTTGTTGTCCATAATGCCAAAAGGCCTTGAGGGTTTGTAAGTGAATGAATAAATATTGTCTTGTACAGGCTGTGTGTATGCTACTTAGTCTGGACTGGGGCCGTCTTGCGGAACAATGTTTCTTCTGCCTCACAAAGATTGTGAATTACCTCCTTAGAAAACCTCTGGATGACAACAGAGAGGGTGCGTACTTTTCGCTCTCATCATGCCAGTGGGAAATCCGCATCCTAAAGCTATCACAGTATATATTCATGAAAAATTGTTTCAATAATTGTTTCTGTGTGCTTGCATTGTGGATAGAGGTGGCACAAGTTGTAGCTTGGTGTGTTTTTTTTTTTTTTCCACCTTGTTTGTTTTTGATCTGTTTCTACACTAGCTAACGATGTAGAAATTGACTTTTACAGCTATTCTAGTAGAGCTGGCACACTGCATTCTTTTAGCAGGCATTGTAGCTGTTTTTGCACACACGGTGTTTCCAATTCTGCCGACAAACAAAGTGTTTTACGGAATAAACGGCGGCAGTCGAGCTTTTCACTGACTACCTTCTAAAACTATGCTTTTATTGACACAGCCCAGCTGGAAGCTTCTCTGGGCAGCTTCTATGGCTCGGCACAACCCATTCCAGATTCAGTGGTCATGGAATACGGAGAACAAGTGGGCCATTTGGCGCGCAGGTTTTTTCACCACCTGCTCAGGTAGCTCATCAGTGCAGTGTCTTTGCACAGCAGATTGGTGCCAACTTGACTAACTAATATTATGTAAAAGCTGATACACACGGCTAGGCCTCGGTGGACCTGTAACCCTTCCTTCCTTCTTTTTAAGCACACCCTGACGACTGCATGCATGTCATAATGAAAGGCTACCATGTGCATGTTTTCCTCCCTGCACTTATTAACACTCATGAAAGGTAATTTTGATCTTAGTGACCTTTGTAAGACAGTGACTACTGAATGCTCCTTTGCAGGTACGACAAATTTGAGAAGGCCTTCCTGCTTGCCGTGGACTTGGGCTGTCGGGACTTATTCCTGGTGGGTTATCACTAATCCAGTTTTTCCCCTCTTATCATGCCTTGCTTTGACAAGTTTCATCTCATGTATGAAGAGAACATAACACTTTGGCATGTTATAGAAAATTTTGTATGAAATGACTGTCTCAAGAGAACCAGGCACCGCTTGCTTACCTTGGACCCAGGCTGTTTAGAAGTTTACATCAACCTTGACCAGAGGATTATGTGCGGAGAAGAAATTTTAGGTTCTAACAAAATATGGATTCCACTGAAATGCTGCTGGTTGAACATTTAGCGTATTTTTAACACCCGCATATCTGAGCTCGAGCAAGCACCCAGCCCTCTCACGAGCGATTCAAGTGATATTGTCCTGACATAATGAAACTAAACCAAACTTGCAGGATTTGCATCATATTGCCAAACGTCGTGGTGAGAATGCACTAATGGAAGTAGCTCTGCGAAGAGCTAATGCACTCAGGTCGGATCAGGTGTTATCTGACTGTGGTAAGTTTCCTGTGTATATAAAAAAAAATATGCCAAATGTTACATAGTGGAAAGACGTCTTTTTGTTCCTACACTTGACTTTGTCCTCCTCGTAACATACAACACAAAGGCCATGTAAGAAGAACTACATCCAGATTCACCACCACATACAAACTTTACAATAGCTGTCTGTAAAATGTACTTTTCCTAAGAAGGACCATTAAAAGGGTGGTTGGCAGAAAACTGATGGTAATTTGTCTAATAGTTGATCCAACACACGCCTGCAAAATAATTTTCTCAGCAGGCCGCATTGCAACAGGGGCGGGCAGCTCGCTTGAATGACTCAATGGCTGTTCTTCCATGGTGTCGTGTTACCTAATCTCATTTGCTGTGAAAATTTTTTCTACTACATTCGTCATTTCGGGGGCTCAGGTAAATTGTTGCACACGGCGTCAGCTCACAAGGAACGGTGGCACATTTGACATCACATTGCGACACACTTTTCGTGTAACCACGACATCTGTCTTTCAAATTAATGACAGGATTTCCTTGATCATGTAATTCAAACGGCCCTCCCATGCACTGTGTGTGTACTGCAACTGTATTTTTGGCGTAAATGCGTTATGACACGACCAGGTAACCTGCAGCTATGACATAAACCCACATCTCCATTCCTCATTAGACAGTTGTTGAAAGCTCATAGGAACTCTTTGCAAGTTATAAGCATTGATCGGCATATTTTTTGTGTGGCAACATCTGTCTTTTGATAGTAAAAGCTCGGAGTGACCATCTAATACGCCCCGACCAGGGGACAATCGATCCGAATTATCCGAGGTTGGAAAGATTTCCGAACGAATTAACGCATTTTTGAATACATGGGCCCCTATGGACGACTGGCGGAAACAGCCATAACACAAGTCATACATATGACTCTGCCCACGATGAACCATTTTGTACACAAAAGTACTGTATTTACTCATGTAAGACCATGTGCAAGACCAAGTGTTTGAATGACTGAAAGGAAATTTCACAGGATCAGCCGATATCAATGACACTTCAAGTGATCTCACCGACGACTACTGCTCGAGCGATGACAGCCTCCGTGAGCCAACCGTGCCCGTATCCCCATATCAGCCTCGTTTTGCCACCAAAAGCAGCCTTAGCTCTAGGCCACAGAATGTGAGTGCTGTATTTCACAACTCGAGGTCTCTTGAGGCAGATTCAAGGCACAAGAAGGCAACATCTGCACAGTCAAGCTACAGGTGGCCTCATCGGCGAGACAAGCCAGTGCGACCCGCGGAGGATGTGTTGATCGACCTCTCCAACGATTCGGACAGCGAAACCAACAGTGGGAGTGGTGCGGCCAAGCCACTGCCGCCGCTGCCGAGTGTTGAGCCACTGGTCCCGCAAACGGCTGCTGCGACTCCTTCGCAGTCTGTCATTCGACCCATTCCAAAGACAAGAGAAAGCTGCAAGACGGATGACTCTGTGTATGGTCTCCTTTCCCACCTGTTTGAGCACTGTCAAATATTGATTTCTTCTTCTGTTGTGATCACAAATAGTAGCTTGGCATTGAGAAGCAAGAGAACAGAAGACTACATATGCTACATTGTACAATGCACCTCTGTGTCGGGGTATAAAAAGAGGGTATGCTCTAGAGCACCGCATAATTATCGTGACGTGAACACATAATTACACAACGCGACGAGCAATAATGTGGATCCGGAGCATGCAGCCCCAGTGCATGCTCACATGCATTACACTTCTCTGCAGGTGGGGGAAAATTTCTGTGTATTAGACGTGCCCAATGGAATTTCTTATTAACCGCTTTCTTTTTTTCTTGTTAGCTGTGTACGGTCAACATGAAGTGATATATACTATTACCACCTCACCTTGATATCCGTACCGTCTTAATATTTGCACATATGTATCTGTTGTTTCTCAGAGAGCGGTTTCCTTTCATTTTTTTCCCGCCTGGTCGTCTCTGACCATTTGCTTGCCTCCTCTTTTTGGATCCTCCTTCAGATCTTTTTCTTTCACAGGCATAGGGAAGTCCCAGCACGAAAAAAGGCACATCTTCTGGCATGTCCCAGTCTTCTTAGCATCTTTTAGGCATGTCAGAAAATAGTCGGACAGCAGATTAAGTTAATTTGCATGCGCTTTATTCAACTTGTGAGAATGCAACTGCATCAGCTTGACCAGATATTGACTCCGTATGTGGCTTACGCTCAGCGTGTGAAGCTCTCCTTCATCGAAATGGTCAAAAGCAGGGAAAAGGGGCAGCTGCAAACTTGGGCTATTTTATTTATTTATTTCAAGTACCCTCAGGGATTTACATTACAGAGGGGAGTGGATTTTTTTTTTTTTTTAATGTACACACAATGTAACTATAACATGATCCAAATCAGAAAAATTGTATACAACATGTACAACAAATATAGAATGATGCCTCATACTCTATGAAGCATTAGAAAAATAAGCATGTAATGCGTCATTAAACTGTTTAACGGATACAATGGTGCAAAGCGATGAAGGAAGATGATTCCAGCTAAGTGAAGTCCGCGGAAAAAATGAGTTAGCGAAATCGTTGGTAGCAGCCGTGGGAATCAAAACTTTATGGATATGGTCAAGTCGTCCAGATACATAGTACGGAGGTGATACGAAAATGTCCTTTAACACGGAATTATGAAAATAAATTTTATGAAATAGAGAAAGGCCGGCAATTTCACGCAGAGTTTCCTATGGCCTGCATTTTCCTACTTTCCTTTCTAGTCAAGGCTCTTTCTAAATGGTACAAAGACAGTGTCAGTGTCTGAGGGAAGTGACAGTTAACACTCTCTGCAGGTTCTTTGAACGTTATTTTATAAATTCTTATTTCAGCTTGGAATTATTTTTTGGAATTATTTAACACTTTTTGGAGGAGAAATGGAACTTTAGGCCCCAAAGGCAGGAGACCTAAAATAAGCTGTAATGTCAAAATATGCATTTATAGGCAAAACAGAATCAACACAAATAAGCCCCATTAAAATGGGTCCCAGTTAAAGTATACTCCAGTATAAAGTTGGCAAACAGCCTTACGAGGATGAAAAACATAGGGAAAAAAACCGACGACACAAGAAGAAAGGGCTGCATGATATGTGAAGAAGGCTTTCCTGAACAAAAGTTACTGGTATTTCCTATTTTTAGAAAATGTCAGTCGTAAGTTTCTCAGAGAAGCATTAAACAGCAGAAGGCATTATCTTGCAATCCATTTCGCCACTGCCGTGCAGCAGTGGCATATTTTGCGGTGTGTGGGAGCAAAGTTATTGAATTTGATGAGGTCTGAATGAGTTCCCCTTTGATGTGATTCTGATAAAAGGATTGCCTCTCTTTATTACTGCAGTGCAGAGCAACGTGAAAGAGATCCTCCTCTTGCTGGGACTCGTACAGGTAAAGCCATATACGCATGTCCGTCTCTGTTGAAATTTATGAAACTGTCGCATCAACAGGTGTTGGTGCTGCTCCACACTGGGGACCGGAAGACCAAGAGGTAATTCTTAGCGCATTTCATTCATTCACTGCTAGGAATGATTCAGTACAGACAGGAGAACTATACCCTGCTCCAGTACTGAATTAAGCAAGTTTCAATCCATGGAGAAAATTTGCCTACCAGTTGTTAAGGCCCTGAAATTAACTACTTTTGCAGTATTTTACAAATATTGTACGTAACAATACGTATTGCAGAACAGAAGGGAAGCCTGATCATAATTTTTTCTTTTCAGAAGAAAGGTATCCAGTGCATCCATTTCGGAGTCGTGTAACATTTTAAATTACAATTTAGTCATTGACATTTAGCCTCTTCTTTGTTTCACTCAGACTGACAAAATTTTTGGATCATACCTTTCATATTATTAGCGTGAACAAAGTAAACATTGCGATGGAGTCAAAGGTGACAAGAGCTAAACACTCTCGGTCGCCGTACGCAGGGACATGGAAAAAGAAAAAGAAAAAGCTCCACACAAACCAATCTGAGCACAGGTGCTGTGAAGTCACAATGAACCATTGCATTCACACACACACTGCAGGTTGTTTGAAAAGAACACAAAAAATGTGAATTTGAAAGTTTTATTATTTTTGAATAAACTCTTCACTGTAACATTGAGAAGGCGTGTGGTAGTTAGGACAAGAGTTTTAACTCTGGTGATGACTGCGTACTTTTCTTGCATACTCTGCACTATTGGTGAGTGGAAAGAAAAGGGCTGCGTAATAAATACACTGTCAGCGGTCGCAAAACAGAAACCCCTGGCTAGTAGGAAATGCGTGTCGAAAACTCTGCACACAGGAACTGACTGTGTCCTTTATGGAGAAACGAGGCTTTCCCACAATTTTATTCTTGGCGGCCGAGGGCAGCTGGTAATCCCCACTGCAGCTGGTAATCCCCACTGCAGCTGTCTCTCAGAACATTTTCTTCTTTGTGGCTGTGTACCTTTCCATGTACTGCAAGTAAAGCGACCAATATTAAAGTACTTTTGAGTTTTCTTATTGTTGCATCCTTTTGTAGGCAATCGAATGAACTAAATGTAGATGCCTCGGAGCTTCAAGAACAGCTGGTTTTGTGCATGACTCATATATTCAATCTTGAAACTTGTCACAGATTGTTCAGGATATTGTTACCAGAAACATCCAGCAAACATCTTGTGGCACATAAAACTGTTGTAGCAGTAGCACACATACATGATGCATGTTCAAATGTCTTGTCCCTCATTATCATTTTAGGACACTTTGACAAACAAAAGGTCGTTAATCCACCTACAGCTTCATATCCTTCCCTGTCCTGCAAGTCCTTGAGCTCAAACAAATTCCCCTCAAGTGCCAGGAGTGAGACGTGAGAGTTGCCCAGGAGTCGGGTGGGAATAGAATCCAGATTCAGGCAATTCTCTTCCAGCCTAAGCACTTTTAATCGCGGGCAGTCTGCTATGCTTTCTGATATCAAGGAAATCTGGAACAAATCATACGCATAACCATTTAATGCTCACGATGGTTCTCAGGGAAAAACCATCTGGAAAAAGCTTGGCATACCTGATTCTGGTTGAGATTAAGTTCCGTCGCAGTGAGCTCTCCTACCTGCTCTGGTACCTCGACGATCCGGTTCCGAGAGAGGTCTACCACGTCTAAATGTTTCAAAGCAGATAACCATGTTGGAAAGACAGGTATCCTATTGTCACTGAGTATCAGTGTACGGAGGTTAACCAGATGACACAGTGAATCGGGCAATTTCGTCAGCTGATTGCCGCTACAGTGCAAAGACTCAAGTTTTGTGAGTCTGCACATTGAGTCTGGAAGAGAGGCTGCAAAGGTGGGGAGTTTTGAGGTGGGAGGCTTTGAAAGTATGTTCGGGAGCGTACTCACAGATCCTGTTGTTGTTCATTGTGAGCTGTTTCATGTGCTCGAACTTGTATATCGTCGTCGGCAATGTGGTGATTTTGTTGTCAGAAACGTCCAGTGTACGTAGTACGCCAGAGATTAGGAAGAGCTCTTTCGGAAACTGTAACATAGTCATAAGATCATAGACATAAAGATGAATGTTGTTATCCGTTTCCCGAGCTTAAAGAATCACCTCTCTAAGATTAATGTTGGACAACTGGCATACTCCAGTCTTTCCGGCGTTCTGAATGCGAGGTTTAATGGAATTGCCCATTCTCGAGCTTTTTTCTAACGCACAAAACAACGTCGTACGGGAGGAAAGCTCACTCGGCGACGGCTGTTCCTGTAAAGTTTCGTTTTCGTACCAACAGGTGACAGAAGTGGACTCGAGGCCATATCAACCCATCACTATATGTAAAAGACCTCACTATAGCATGAAAAAATAGCCATTGCGTTGATCTAATTGAACTTCAACTTTACATAGCGACAAACGTAAATCTACAACGTTAACGTACAATGGGCTATATGCGCCATTTGGGAGCGAGGCTAAAAGAAAAGTCACGTGACGACGGTATCTACGTTCCGCGTTGCCAGGAATTTCTATGGGAAGTCACCGATTTTCCCCTAGCGATTTCTGTCGTGATCTGCATCTGATTTTTTATCGTGAGATAAATTTTGAGGCATCCTAGGACAGGTACTGAACTTGGTGGTCATTCCTTATTTTCCCAGAAAAAAGTAACTACTGCGATGATGGCAGTTAGCCGACGCCAAAGATAAGCAGAATATCTTTTTTGTAGTTGTTCTCTCCGAACGCTGAGCTCAGTGATAGTTTTTATCTCTGTTCACTGCTTTTTACAAGTTTTGTGCAAGCAGTATATACTGTAAATCGATACTGAGGCGTCGCTGTTTGGTGGTCCGTGCGGTTTTGCTACCTTTGTTGTTAATGGGGCTTCTTGCTATGGCCTGGGCGTCACTAGCCTTGAGAAGTTTTACAAGCAGCTCGCAGCTGGAGACAACCATCATATAGCGATGGACTCTTGGTTCTCTATAGACGGGGAGTTGCTCTCCCTCCGTGGGTTATTCTTCGCGACGGATGTACACCGGCAAGGACAAGGTGTTACCCCCAGCCTACAGTCATATGCAGGAACTGTAACAGTCATATAAGCTTATATAGTGACTGTAGCATATGACGCCTAAAAAGTGAACACAGATTCCTCGTCAAAAGTAGAACTATATTTTTTATTAAGGCTCTCTAGCAAAGGAAAAGTAAACCATACTGTCGATATCTTTTACAGGCTTCGGGGTAGCATTCCAACGTAGCTTCCAGCCAACACCTCGCCGTTTTCATCACAAATTTTATTACATTGTTTTTCACCCCGTGCGCTTAGTATGCTACTATGCCAGATGGCCCTATGGCAGATGGCTACTATGCCACACATGGAGGTAC
>JARGYV010099919.1:0-20010 GCA_029532675.1 Ornithodoros moubata
AGCATAAGTGTCACAAAAAGGCGTACGCCCACCGTTTCCGGCAAATAGGGTTGGGAAAAGATATCATTGGGAATAGCGATTGGTCATCGCCGTGCTATGCGGTGAAGTTCTGTTTTAAGAGTGCACTTTCTGAAAAAGGCGTACGCTCACAGTTTCCAGCAAATAGGGTCAGTAAAAGATATCACTCGGAATAACGATTGGTCATCGCCGTGTTATGCGGTGAAGTTCTGTTTTAAAAGCATGCTTTTAATACCTGGGTCAGAAGCCTGAACTGTCGAATGTAATTATGCTGAATGTTTGCGCCTAGCTGGTCGCACAATTCCGAGAGTGTAGAACGCAAGCGGATGACTAAGCCGTACAAAATGAAATTCGTCCAAATATATTTGTGTCATTCTAGGTAATAAGCATTTCCTGCACTCGCTACTCAGAGTGACAGAGTGATTATTACAGCCAATGCATAAGATGTAGAGTTGCTTATATAGCAGTCCTTTCGTTTTGATGTTCTCGAATATACACCTCAAGACAGCTCCAGTTCAAGTTTAGAGAAACGAAAAATATAAAGAGACGAAATGGGTACATATAGAAAGACTCACATGTGAAGAATGTCATTCAAGAACTCCACAAAACATGAACACTATTTGTCTTCCGCACAGCACTACACACTTCCCGGAACAGTAAGCATTCATCTCATTACGATTACGTGATGACCCTATATACCGAGAAGAAACCTACGCCATAATTCAAGATATCATGCAGGCCGGAAAGATGGGGAAAAAAGAAAGAAAATCTCGCATATAAGCAGGAACCGTTTCTCTCGTGACCACATCTTCAACACAGCAATCGAAGAGAGATTACTTACGCAGAACCATGCACGTCTGATGGACGACTCTGAACTCATATCAGAGTTCACGGGGGCGTACAAATATCTAGATTGTTACAGCGCAGCTCAAGCTGACAAACATAAGCGTTTTTTCTTTTTTCTTTTTTTTACGACGGTGCGCCTTATGCGAATGATTGTAAATTCTGAATGTCGCTCGCTCGCGTCGTAGGCCCGGGTTATTTTCACGTAAAAAGTACCTCATGCGGAGTAATATCAGCCAATGGGCGATAGTAGCGTACTTGTATCCTTGACCAATCAGGGTCATTAGTGACAGAAGACTGGCAAAAGCTCACCGGACCACAGTAGGAATCGACTTCACCGCGTTCCGTAGACTAAGCGGGACATTTTATCTCATTTTGACGAGCTAGATCCATACACGGATAAGGTTGATGGGATACTCTGAGCGTTTGTAAGGATGGTTCGTTGTCGGCAGACAGCGGCGCAGCCTTTCTTGTGGGCTGCAGCTACGTGAAACAAACCACTAATGATGTTATTAGCTGCTGCTCGACGAATGAAGTTTATTGACGGTAAGACAATTTTGTCTGCGCTGCGTAGTAAATACTTGCCTTTACTACTTGCCATACTACTGATTGCCCTTGTGGCCCCTGCTCGCCAAACTTGCACATGTTGCTGTTTTTGGACCCCCGGGATCGCTTCGATAGCGAATTGTTCAAAGTTCAAAGTTTCGAAAAAAAAAAAAATAGTCCGAGAAAGAAATAGGCCGATTTCAGTTAGGAGGACTACTTTCTGGCATCAAATAGGATGATACTACACAGCAGGACGTGGGAACATGGGGTTGTATTCCACTTTACAGTCTGCATTCAGCTCGACCATGACGTGTCGCCTGTGTACCGTACATCTGTGCGATGTACCATACTGCGACCTTCCTCAAGTCCTCGTGGAATGTTCTTGTTTCCGACTAGAGCGGGAAATTTTTTAGGAACTTTTTTTTTTTAAATAATGGTGACAGTTATCGCGGACACCCTGTATATATGTCCGTGTGTGTTCAGAGTCTGCCTACTATCATGTTTCATAATGTAAAATGTATCAGATGTATAACTGTGTAGAACTTCGTCACCACTTATTACGTATGAATCGTATATAAGTGCGAACAATAACAGCAATAAATCATGACGATGATGTGGGGAGTTTCATCACTTCTGGTGCGGTGTGCAAAAAGGGTAAGTGAGGGTAAAGTTAAGGATGAACGTGATGATCAGGGCTGGCGTTCAACGCGGTGGATTTTTGCGGCCTTAGTCGTCTACAGGGAACCGAGCAATCCGATGTTTGCGACGAACTTCATGAAGAACCAAATACCTGTCGGTGTTCCACAGTGCTAGCGTAGGGTCCCAAAAGTGCAAAAGTGAGTAAAGGGGGTTTTGCTGATTTTATTCAGCTGTGTCCGAAGCACTTCTCTTTCAGTGGTGTAGTTGGTACAGTTAAGAAGTACATTATGAATGTTAGCCACGACACCGCAGTTCGTGCACAAACAGGATGCGCTGCATGCAATATCATGCGCCTGAACTGCGGCATGAATGCGACGTTGAGACAAAACCTGTACAGGAGGGAGCACACACATGCACACACAAACTCGAAAACACAGACACACGCACACACACGCAAACACACACACGCGCGCACACACACATACACTCACTCACTCACTCACGCACACTCACACACACACAATATGGTAATGATCATGACACGGAGCTATTGTCCGCCAACGAGGCAGACCGCTGCCCCATTTCTGTGGGAGTAATATATGCAACAGATTCGAACAGATGCGACGCAGGTCCCCATTTGTTCGTCTTTCAAAACAGACTAAACCTACTGCGACATCGTTCGCGATCCCAGTTGGCTCACAAAGTGGACGCATATTAGCTTGAGGTACCCACAAACCATGCAACATCTATCTACAGTATAGCCCTGTCTTTATTGCTAAGAAGTAATTGTTTGCACAAGATTTGCTGTGTTCGAAAGAAATGGTCTGAGGAACGACGTGTATATGAAAAGGTGCAGTGAAATAGACTTAAACAGACCTATTAGAGATGGTTCAAACAGTATATGGTAGGTGTGCCCTCTTGTTTCGTAGTCCATGAGAAAAATACGTCGCGGAGTAATGACAATAATAAAATATGTAGATGATAAGACTCTGCACAAAAGCTCCGGTAACATGCCTGACCGTCCGAATCCATACCACAAACAATACATACAAAAAAAAAACAACAAAAAAAACTAACAGAGCAGATTTCACACAGAGAGATGAAGCGAAAATGCTGGTGGCTGCACAAACTGAATGTCGACAACATTAAAGTCATTTGCGTAAAGCGCTCCATCGTTTATTTCAAACGTATGATACGTGTTAGCCATGTCATCTACATGTCGGGTAGATCGATGTCATATCTCACAACGAGATGTGGGGACGGTGCACCGTACGTTGGCTATTCACTAATTATCTTCGGATTCTATGCCCGTGTACAATAAAGGAACACCGGTGCTTAAAATGTACTCTGCGCCGTTGTCAAGTGCTCACGCCATCGTGAAATGCGACAGAAAACACTGGAAGTCTCAGGAAGGCAAGGGCATCGAAGAAGAGAAAGGAAATGCCGCGAGGGAGGGGATCTTTCCGGAATCCGACGACGATAAAAGGCCGAAGGGAAGCGGAGGTGAAGCGAGCTCAGAAACGCGGTTATTATGATCGCGCGAAATCAAAAGGGTCAACCTGGTTGACACAAAGGTGAAAAGTTTTGCAAAGGCCTGCAGCTGTCTTTCATGGAACGTAAGCAGGGCTTAACAAAGTCGTTGGAGCTTACGGTATTCGGGCGTGACTGTCGTCTCCGCGTCAGGTACGGGCTTCAAAGCATCGCATTCTTCTTTCACCGCACTTTGCGTAACGATCTGTTTCTAATCAGCGAAAATCGCTGAAAAGCTCCCCGCTCTCAAGAGCTCAAGAGCAGGGACGTAATATAGCTAAGCCAACCCTTATGTAATTTATCACTTGAAGCCCACCACATTTTCTTAATGGCCCCCCAAGGAACAGAGCGTAGTCCAAGGTGCCTCACCATTCCCCCTAATAAATGTGCTCGCTGAGGGAACCTAGCGCAAGTTGCTGTCTTCTTCGTACAATGGACAACATTTCCTCTTTGTTACTTTTCCGTATCCGGATATCTTGCTGAGAGGTACGTTATGATGATGTACTGCGCTAGCAGAATAGAAGGTGGAGACCTACATTACTTCGACGCTTCTTGCATCAAAAGAGGATCATGAAAAGGGGATCCTCGCACTATATTATTGTCGTGATGATGGCCAGAGGCACGTCGTACTATGTTTTGCTAGTTTTTCTCTACCACATTTACTATACTATTTGAGGTAAATCAAAAGTAATCGTTTTTTTCTCATCATAGAAACAGCGGTGATATACTAAAAAATGCAGGCGAGAAAAGTCCGAATGCAATGTTCACCAGAAAAAGTGGACGCTCTCTGCTGTTAAACTCCGTCTCCATAACTCAATGTCAGCTGTCACGGCTGATAAAAAGAGCACTCCGATGAGCCATCGCGCCGTTCATATTAACAAGCCAGATGGTGTCAGACTCGACCCAATCAAAATATCGATGATAGCTTTGAAGCGCGTCATGTATTCGTATATATTCCGCAAAAATCACTCATTCGAGTCTTCAAGACGCAGAAGCATATCAAGCAATCCCGCTTAACAGCAGTCGAGCCAATTTCCGAAGTTTTCCTGTATTGTTGGTCAGCCTACGCGGCAATCAAAGAACCTACGAAGTTCTGCTGCCTATAGGGCTGCAAAAAAGCGCAAAACAGGAAACGCTTGGAGATGCGATCGACGGATCCTTTCTATTATTTGGACTCCATTCTACGCGGAACGGCTCAATAGACCACCTTCCGTTCAACATCATGACGAGAAAGGGAAGAGCAGCTCGTTGGCAAAACAATCTAGAGCTTGCACTGGGATTGGGCCAGCGTCCACACACGTGGCTTTGTTTTGCCAACGACGACTCTTGATATCTGGAAATGGGCAAATGGACGTAGTTCGTCTACAAACAGCGGGCACCCAGATATATTATTGATGTTTTTCTACATTATACCGCAAACGTATTGGTGTAGTGACGCTGTTGTAGCGTGCATACAGAGCTATTTTCTTCATTTATTTAGTCGTCTTCACACACACATTGCTCGCGTTCGTCAGACTTCAGTCTCGAGCTTTTAAATAAAGCTTCACTTGAAATCACTTTTTTTTTTCTTGGCTTCTTCAGAATATTCGCTGACGACCCTGAAGCGAACGGATTCCTAGTCGAAGTGCAAGCCAGATATCAAATCTGTCAAAATCTTGAAGAGGAAACACAAGGAGTGAGTTGCAATGGGTAGCGTGGATGCGGGTAAACATCAAGATTAAATCAGGCGTGAGACAGTTCTATTTATGCAGTCAGTTACCCAGCCGCCCATCTGAAAGAACCACCGTGCAACTGCTAAACATCACGGACGGTATGGTTGGCTGCTTTGTGACGATGCTAACTCTATTGACTCCACTTCTAAAACAGAATTCATGGCATAGCAGGGCAAGAACCAATCCCCATTCCTAATGCATATGCTTGCTAAGAGCATTCATCGAGGAATAAGTCGCGCAGACCCATACGAAGATCAAGAGCAGCAGTACATCACGAGTTTTCATGGGCTGTACGACCGACGCCAGAACCTCGACAACACTATACAGGCCTTTTCTGTATTTTTCTTTGCATTGGGTATATAATGGATATAAGCCCCAAACCGGGCCATTCGGACAGCCCATTTCACTTTTGCTCTTGCAGGCCCAGTCGCAGCTGAGAACTACTGCATTCTGATTGTGTGTCAGTCGAGGTGACGTCACGGTGTGGCCGTGCAGCGCTGTGGGAGGGTGAGGAGGTCTGAGAGCGGTAACATTCATCATGCAGTGTAGTCTCTGGACGTGTAGTATGAGAAAAAAGCGTCGATAATAGCGTTGCGCTGTATTGATAATTACACGTTACCTGTACGTATGCACAGGAGGACAACCTTTCTCCCGCTTTGCACCGTCCCCCTTCTCTTGGCGTCAGACTAAGGCATTCGAATGTTACTTATACTTTTGTTTTACCGGGTACATCTCTTCTAACCTGAGTTTGATAGTACAAGCACCTCTTTCGAAAAATATACTTCTTAAATAATTAGTTCATCGTATTTTACCGCCGTTTAGCGTTGTCGTTGTTATTTTACCGCGCACTCCCCGATTCGACCCCGTTGAGTGGAGTAAGAGAAAACTGCGGACCCATTAAAATACTTAAAATGCATCTTCCTCTTTCTTGCATGTGTCAGTTATTCAAACATAATCCTGATATTTTCGCCAAAATCTCTCCCAGATTGCCCTCTAATAAAAATAAATGTCGATCGCCTTTACCCGCGCATAAAGAAAAGAAAATCCGGGCCCAGATTCCCTTTCCGCATACGGCTGAACAAAAATCATTACACAAAGCGAACAGTATCTTCGTTTTTTCGAAACACAAGAAATGGCCAAGTGACTCCGATGAACCGTGCAGTATTTTGGCGTCTCTCAGGACTAAGGCCCTATACCTCGGCCCCGCAGGAAGACGAAACGATCAATAGGAGGAGAAGAAGAGGGAGATCTCCCTCCTCCTAGCACCACCACCACCACCATCTCCCCCACCGCGTCATAGCTAGATCGAATTCTCCCCAATCGATTCGAGCTCAAAATCAATCGCCCTCTCCGCTTCTGTACACTCGGCTCTCTTTGGAATACGAACGCAGGTTGCACAATGGGAACAGTCTTAAGACACTTAAGTCGATTACGTTCGCAGTGGGTGTACGCGCCCGTTCTGTCGTTGTCAAAGACGTATGTTTAAGATGAGCAGCGCCTTAAACGAAAGGACCCAGTGGTAGGAATCGTCGTTCGCTTAAGTACACGTACGAAAGAGTAGAAAAGCTATTACCAGTGAAAGGGCAGTCTGAAAGGGAGCCCTCCTGGGTGTGTTCGCTGTTTAGAATAATAAAGCCATGCGACGAAAGCAGGTGGAAGTGCTCTGCAGGCATTGGCAGAATAGCAACGTAGAGGGCCCGTTTTCATTTTTTCTTTGAAAGTAGGGGAGAAAATCTGGAAGTGTCAGCTCCTTAAAGAAAAAAAATCTCGCATTCCCGAACACTTACAGGCAAAGCAGTATCTAAGTTTCCATACAAATGACGGGAAAAACTGAGCGGGCACCTAGACAAGCCTCGCCACTCTTTTCAGGCCCACTCTTTTTGGCCCTTTTCTTGCGTCTTCCACGTAACAGGACAGGAGACCGTAAGCGGCATAATAGTGTGATAAAACAGTCATTCCCCAATGAAGAATGGTACGCATCTCTTGTTGCAGTGTGCACAAATATTACATGTCTTCTAGTAATAACGGCAAGTTATCATGTTTTGCATGTTCTGACAAAACAATGGCTAGATTTTTCCACAAGATTTTCCATAAGATTCCATAAGTGCTCTGCTCTTTGCACGTGTGCTACGCTCAAGATTGCTGTGGCGGAAACAGAGAAGCGAAATCCAACGTGCACGTGCAGGACGCAAAGCATGGCAAAGGAAACCCGAAACACGGCGTTCAACAACATTTTGGACGCAATAGACCGATTTCACCTACAGCATTGCTACGCCACCGCTGCTGCGGGGAACTGTGGGAGTTGTAGTCTTCGCAGTCATCATCATCGCACGGCCAAGCGACGCACGCGCAGTGCGCATGGTGAAATGCGTCTATTGTCTAGTTGCTACTTCCAGTTACTAAATTCTAGTTACCTCTGTTGGTAAGCGACGCCTCGGGCTTTAACCAAATCAGAAGTTACAGCGACGCCCTTCCCATGATCATTGCGTGATCTCGAGCGCGCTTCAAGCATGTTGCTGGACCGCCCAACTTTCCCCTGAACCTTTATGAAGTCATCACGGCTGCTGATATGCTATTCAAGGGGTTTCAGTTTTTCTTTGTGCTGTTTTCCCTCCTATTTTGTCTCTTTTTTTTTCTTACTTCGTACGAAATCTCATCTGTTGTTGCCGTACGAAACAGCGATCTTGGTCTGAAGGATCGAAATTTTTTAAAATACCCGCTTCAGCTTATTTGCACATGCTCAAGGTATGCTCTTCCAGCTACAGAGTACATGCGGATATCATATGTTCAGAGCGCAGCATCAGGCTCCATCCACATTAACTAACGAGAGAAAAGAAATACAACATTACCGCCGCGCCGACATAAAAGCTCAAATATTCCTTACAAATGAATCTTCGTCACGGATAACCCCGACCTGCTTCCAAGCACTCCAGGCACGTGTCAGAACCGTCACACTATATTGTCTTTGCTTAAAACAAAGAGATGCCGAAGAGATTGACGTCAAACAGTTCATCCGATTCACCTCCTGTTTCAGGAAACAAAGGAAGTGCAACGGTAGGCTCCGCTGCTGACCCTATATTCCTAAAGATGATTTCACTAAAGAACACGAAGGGGATAGTGCATCAATAACGACGGAGTGAGTCCGGTTCCTGAGGAACGCACGTCGTCACATGCTAAACTTAGTTTCGAGGAGAGGGAAAGTTATTCCATGTATAAGACGGATTCGTGGGACAATACGAAATGCTGTCCAGAAATTGCGTTTCCTGTCACAGTGGAAGGTCATAGGCTATAAAGGAATGCGATTGTTTAGAGTAAGCGCTCAGTTGTTCGTTAATTCAACCGTGTGATGGTCACGACAGATATGCAAATGCGACAGCGGTGAAACCAAAAAAGAAAAAAGAAAGAAAGTAACGTGGGAGTACCTTGCTGTTTAGACTGTCCATTGCTGTCAGTTGTACTCCCTCCCCAAGACAATGATACTCCTTCTCGATTCTTACATTTAGAGCAACGCCACTCAAGTTGGTGTAGCTATAATTCCGCTTAGAAAATGAGTAAACTGTAAACAACCTAGCGGATGCAGGCTTGTTGCTTTCTTGAAGGAGTCTACACCAGGTAGGTCGGTGAGTAGCATCGCATCTCGTGCTGTTGCTGTAAGACTATGTGGTACATTGTTTTGTCCCTAGCCCTGACTAGAAAAAAAAAAAAAAAAAGAAGCAAGAAGAGAGAAGTAAACGTGATGGTAGTCATACACTACTACTACTAAAATAAATGATGATAATGAGGTGGAATGTGAACAGTCATATAATATTATACACAGGCACCAAGAAGGTCGTGTGGAATGTTCAAGAAGCTCATCTCAGTCTTACCACTTAGATCCTGTTCGCCAACACAATCTTGGTTTGACACCCTTGAGAATTAGCCCGTATAATAATATAAAATGCGCGTACAATTCCTTGTTTTCACTCAATACGCTTTTATGGTCTCCATTGCCGTCTACGACGATCAGAACATGTGCATAACATTTGAAACTGCTTCATACTTAAAATTCAGAGAGCAAGCGTATTTCATATCCGCGTACACAGCTTCATCGTACTTGGAATTGCAGTAAAGCCTCGCGCAAGTCAAAGTTGAAGACATGAAACTGCGCATTGAAAAATAGTAACGAAGGCCTCATATTTACAAGGGTTGCATCAAGCAATGTTCAGGACGGAAAGAAAGTTTTGGTCATTTGGGCTTTCTGACTGAGGTTCAAAACGACATCGCTATGGACAGCGTTTGCGTGCGTAATGTTCGCACGAGGCTGTAACAGCAAAAACCCAGAACAGCAAACCCTGAAAACAGTTAAGTTATAGCTCCTACTACAAAGCTCGTAAAACTTCTAAAGCATTCTGTTGTCTTCTGACACAATATATAACTGACAGCATAATGCACTAACCGCATCAGTTAATGCAGTAGTGGTGATTGTGAGGTGGCGACGTGGTCAGACACAGTGTTTCACCGCCAAGCGCCACTCTACAGCAATGGCTATACCGAATGACGTCGTTCTGTTTTACGGCTCCTGGAGAACGTAAGGCCTATTCAGGTTTTATCACAGCTGCATCAAGGCGCACTCCGCAAGTCTGCAACAAATCAAGTGACATACGAGATGACTCCGTATGGCTGTTGGCTGTGTTATATGGTAACGTTCTGTTCGAAAAATGTAATTTGAGGTGGGTAGTGACATAAAGCATGACTTTCGAAAGTCGCAAGTGTCCCATATTGCTCCGGCCACGGGGAGTTCATCTGCTTTGCTGCCGTCTGCGACAGGGAGGCAATAAACCGTGTACCCGTTCCCATAACACGAGTGAGATACGAATTGTAGTACGTATCGCACCCCCGTTTCTTTCAGGCTCCTTCCAAAACAAGCCCCTTCCCGTCGCAATTTATGGCGGCGGCGTTTCTGATACACTCGGCCACTGCCACTGTCGCCATGCGATCGCGTTTATTTGATTGTGGAATTCCCGGGGTAGCTTGAGTCGTTCATGTAATTCATTTACCGAATGTCCCGACGTGCTCTTTGTCTCTCACGCGATATTGATACGCATCTTGAACGGCTTTATCCCGAACCCTTCGCGGACAAACCGAATCAGCGTAGAAATGACATAAAGAAAACTGCGAATTGCCGTGAAATTTGCTTGGCTGCTATCGTTGGTGTTACCGATACAAATGTGTTGGCACATCTGCACGGGCGGATCGCGACACACGCCTTCCTGTATTAAGCAATAATTTTCTCAACCGAGGAGCAGGGCCGGCGCACCAAGATACATCCAATGTTTCTACTTTGTGCAAACTTACACATACGTCAAAACCCCCATCAACCTATATAACATTTTATTTACAGTCTGGTGTTGCTTCCTGATGTGTGCGCTTCAGAATAAATAGATAAATAAATAAATAGACCAGTCGGGATTTCACGCTTGACGGACCGTCCCGCCATGAATTATTAAGAATAATGATATATCTCGCGAAAGAAATTATAATCGCATTTCCTGAGTACGCGATAGACCCAACCCCATCCTAATAAACCCTTCTCGAGTGACATTATAGACGCAAATATTGCGGCGTTCGCGCTATTGTGTTTCCATCAAAATTTTGCCAGTTACGTCTTGATATTTCTCAAGGAAAACAAGATTAAGAGAGAATGACGGAAGAATATAATTATGTAACTTAGTCACTATGCCAGCACACATATAACAAACATTAAGTAGACAAACCGTGACGCGGCTACTGCATATCATCGCATATTTCAGGACGGTGCGGTAGGAAACACCAACAAATCCGAAGCCCATACTAACCTGCATGCTCTAAGAAAGATCATTCTGTATGCAAGAAAGTCTATTCACAGGCAAAGTCTCTTAATGTAATGTGCCCCGAAGTACAAACAGATAGGATTCCACTTGCAAAATCCAAGCCCACCGTGCGAGTGTATACACAATACCTCGTAAGAAAAAAAAAAAAAAAGAAAAGAAAACGAAAGGAAACACCATTTCAGCAACATCGATACACTTACCTGCGTAAGACAGACAAAAAGAAAAAAAGAAAGAAGAAGAAGAAGAACTGTGAAACAGAATGCAATCCGGCGTCAAACGCCGCCGCGGCTAATGGCCAGACAGGTGAAGGTAGAAGAAGAAGATGGAGAGCTGTGTTGATAGTACCCACAAATTTCACACTACGAAGACTCTGTGCGAAATATCGCTGGCTTCTAACCGGAGGCGTTTTGCTTTAATTAACGCTACGCCCCAGGTTGCTATAGCCTTGGATGGTGGAGAGTGAACACGAAATGAAAACAATAATGAAAACTAAAAATAGCAGAAGTGGCAACATAACAACAACATTAAGTGGAGATGATGAAGTGAGGTGAATCGCCACCATAGGGTGTATCGCACGCTACCTCATTCTGCAGGGGTGGCGGATGGAGGATGATTATGACACACGTACAACATACAATGGTGACAGCGAGATAAGCGAAAAGGGACCGCGATGACCAGCTGGAGCAAGTCGCAGCATTCCAGACTATAGTATGACATTCGATATAGTGAATGTCTGTACGCAAAACTAGGAGAGAGAAAGGAAATAAACCGCGACACTGACATGTATCAGTATCACATGTATCACATGTGTATCAGTACATGTATCACATGTATATACAGGGCGGTAATTTTTAATCGATACAGATTTTTTAAAATATGTTGCGATAGCGCTACGCGCACGCTGTATGCGCAGGTGAGATATATACGGCCCGGCAGACATGTCTATACTCTAAAAACAGAACTTCACCACATAACACGGTGATGAGCAATCATCATTCCGAATGATAGTGTTTGGTGACTCGATTTGCTGAAAACGGTATCATTCGGAATATCGATTGGCCATCGCCGTGTTATGTAGTGAAGTTCTGTTTTATGATGGTGTGCCGAGAACAACATCTCTCAAGGAATGCGATCGAAAGAGCTCTGCAGTTAAGCTCCTGCCCTCTAAAAACAAAACGTCACCATAAAACATGCTAAGAGTGGCCATGGCCATGGCCTTAGGAGCATCCGTGTAAACAATCGATATAATACGCACGAAAAGTAACACAAGAACTGAGGGCTTATGGGCCTTAATTCTACCATCACCTGTGTTGTCTCGGGTTTCCAGAAGTATGGAAACAAGGCAGGCCATGAAGGTCTTGGACGCACACTGACCCCCGCCCCTCTCTCTCTCTCTATGCTGTCCTATCTCCATCGGTACGTGATGTGCTGACCGCCGCAGCTACTTTGTAGAACCAATACCAGTAATAAAGCAAAAATCAAAACAAAAGGCAAGAGATGCGATGCGAAGCGGCATGTACTGAACAATGAGCGCTTCATGGATGGATGCTCGGAAAAGTTTTAACGTGAGAGAAATTAGCATCTTCTGGAAGGTGGTGATAAAGAAAATTGAAGAACACGACGCGCTATTTTCCCTCAATATGTACCCGCTGCTCAAAAGAGCACGTCGAAGCCATAAACAGCGAACGGACTGCATATAAGAATAAGGAAATAGAATAAAGGAATAAGGAAAAGGAAGGAGATAAGGAAATTAACGCGGAGAAGCCTGTGTGGAGAAAAGTGGGCATAATACAGAATGTACTTCTCAACGAGCATCCTCCATTACGAGGCCATGAACGACTGGAGCGCCATCTCTCTGTGTTTTCGGTCGGTCTTTAGCACTCGTAAAAATGGCACTTAATGACCACGCTTGTCTTTTCTGCGGAACTTCGCGGATCATTTTTAATGACACGTTCAAAAAAAGCAATTCAGCCGGCAGAAACCCGATTAGACAGGAACAGGAAATCGCCACTGAAACAACTGCACCTCAACAGGTACACTCTAAAAACGGAACTTCACCGCATAACACGGCGTAAACCAATCCCTAGTGTGCGTGAACGATATCACTCCGAAATGAAGACAAAATGAATCGAAATCGGTGGGAGTACGCCTTTTTGTGCCACTTAGCATAACTGCATAAATGCCACAAAAAGGCGTACCCCCTCCGTTTTTGACGAATCCCCCGCGCGAACGATATCATTCTGACTGGGGATTGGTTTACGCCGCGTTATGCAGTGAAGTTCCGTTTCGTTTAGAGTGTGGTTAGCTTTCCTCAACGAAGCCATGTCACCACGCCCACTATCTGATAGAACTCGAGGACCAGTTTTTATAACACCAATACGCTGTGAAGGGCCCCAAGTGGATTCTGTCGATAGTTGGTGCTGGTTTTATAGATATCACGTACGCAGTTATCTACAGCACGTGGATTAACTTCCTGCTTCGGAATCCCTGTCGTAAGAAGTTGGTCTCGATAACGCGTTGGGTTCGAAGGAAAATCTTCGCGCGTGGGTACCGTTGAATTCGAGTGGGAGCATACATGGGTTTAGAAATGAAAACAATAGTATCTGCGTAAAGTAGAAGAGAGCGATATGGTTAGCTTTCCACAACGGAGCCATGCCACCACGCCCACTCACTTCTTCACTCCCTCAACTTCACCGCATCCCTAGGTGTACGCCCTTTTGTGACACAGAACATGGAGCCTCGTACGAAGTGATCCAGTCACTCGGCGTGGAGCACAATGTCGAAGGAAGAAAAAATAAAAAAGCTAAAAATATTTGCTCACAAAATGATAAGCCGTGCTGCACATTGCAATTTTTTTTCCTGTCCAATCGTCTGATGGTATAATACCATATATTAACATAGGTGGCACATATAATCCCATTCTCACGAAGTACACAAGATGCAAATTCGTTGTCATCAGCCACCTGCAGAGAGCTCAGGATACAATCAGTACTCATCTCAAGCTGCTTGGTTTGATTTGCAACAGACCGAGCGTAACGTATTGCATTTCGATGAATCATCCGAGCAGAAAGCTAAACTCGTTAAGAGGACGATAAAGTTTTTTGTATTTTTCGCTTCGTAATGTGAGCAAAAAATAAAAGAAGAAAGGCAAACGAGTATAGTTGTATAATATAGTGCAAAAGCAAGACTTCTGTTCGCTAATTTTGCGCTACAGAACTCGTCGACCAGCACGCCTGCGCGTACGGCATCTTCCCCGCCATAACACGAGTACAGTGTGTTAGTATTGCATGTATCGCCCATTTCGCAGCACCGAAAATACACGCCAGGCAATAACAACGAGATGGTGCGATCCCACAATAAAGAATTCTTTGACGGCAGGGAAAGAACATGAGATATAGCTGGAGACAGCTGGCTTGCACGCCTACAGCATACGAAGGGCTCAGATCGAGGACCATCTCAAGGACTCTGTTGCTATACTACTACATTACGATATACCCGCTCACAGCATGCAAGGTGCTGTATAAGAAGACTAGGAGACTAGGACACCGAATACTATAGAAAGGCGTAAGCAGATACAGCTTTTTATTACACCAAAGATCTCTTTCTTTTTTATATGTACGTGAACAGCTCTTATTTACCCGGTATGGGTGGTGTCCGAAGCAAAATGCTGCAAAAGAGCAGGTCTTAGTGAGTTATGTCGCTTGCTTCAAGCTGTTGTTTCGTCATCCGGTGTACTATTCCTAATTTCTTTGAAAGATTCGAGTTGAATGGGGTTTGAAACAAAGGGTTTGAAAACAACACAGTAATATTGTCCCATTCAGGCTGCTCCTCCTGAGTACATCGACATGGGGAACTTTTAAATCTCCATCCCTAGTTTCGTTACAAAAACCGAGATGGTGGTGACGATGACGCAAAAAGAAAGACAATCTCACTGATGAAAATGCCTTCAGGCACAGCCGCTAGTGTACGAGGGCGTGGGTTCCAGCCCTTTGCAGACTTGCTCACAGTACAGGCTCAGACGTTCCTATGCACAACAATAGCCTTTTTAAATGTCAGTTGTGTCAGCATGCAGTCAGGCAGCGACATAGATGCCATACCTCTCATCTTTCAACATGTTAAGGTGGCATTGTGGATGCTTAAGAAAGGTTAGCATTCTACATATACAAGTGCTCGCGCTCGCATGAGATCACAAAGACGATGTAATGATGATAAGCTGTCTTCCTTTGAGACTCCCTGAGTTAAAACCAGCCCACAAAACTTGCTTGCGTAGCTTCCGTTAAAGATCATGTTACCATGAACAGATGACGACATGGCGAGCAAGGAAAAGATCGGATGGCTCGACGAAAGAAGGCTCAAACATGTCAATACTAACAGTGTGACGTTTGTGATGATCTAAATAGTGAAACTTCCACCTGAAATCCGTGTCTGCATGTTCGACGTGGCGGTGCAAAGAAATGCCGAAGCCTATCAAGGGGCCTCGCTTCCATGCGGCAATGGCAAGAAATGTCGAAGCCTGTCAAGGTATCGAGCATCCCGCAAGGTGGTGTTGTATGAGGGACTGCAGCATAACTTCCTTTTCAGCAGCTGAGAAGCACCCTGCCATGCTTTGACGTCGTTCCGAAGCAACGTCAATAGAAATGTCCTCTCTGGCACACAATTACGCAGAATACGGCGCGTCTAGCTTAGCGGCGCGTCTAGCTTAGCGGCGCCGCTAGCCTTCAGGCTCCACGGTGTAGACTGCGAATAACTGCCTAAAACACAGTTAAGTACAATCGTTTCGAAAAAGGAAGCGGAAAATCATCTAAGAAAAAGCACTCTCAAAGTGTTAACTCTCTTAATGTGTATCGTCTTAAGGTTGACCCGCATTAATAAGCATATTCGAAAATGTTAACACCTGAATTTAATTTATATAGTTTAATGTGTCAGTTTCCCATATTTGAGGCTGGCACGATAGCTGTAATAACATCCGCATGCTGGCGATTGCATGCACATTCATGAACAGCACAGCTGAGTTCTGAAATTTATATGGCTTTCTAAAGAAAATAACAATGTGAATTTGACTCAAAGAAAGTTATTGGCATTCGATGCCTTCGACATCCCGCAGAAAGGCCTCACCAGACGCCATGCAGAAACTAAACGAAGCCCAACTCGTTCGACATTTCAGGCGTCCTAAATGTAGAGGCGAGAGGCCATAAAGGAGGAAGGCAGAACCCTGAAGATCAACAAAGACGGCGGTGTTGTTATAATCGACGCGCATAAAGGCGGCCAAGGCTCCCTCTAAGGACGAGATGCATCAAAGGTTAAAGGTGACAACCGCGCACGGCTTCAATGCCCGCCTAAGGTTTATTAAAGTGCACCGACGGGAAGCTAAGAAATATACTTTTCGTTCTCTTTTCTTCTTTGAAGATTACTGTGCGCGCAGACTTTTGTGTGTATTTACATCTTTCTCCTCCTATTCCCTTGCGGCCCCAGATCCTTTTATTTGGCAAGTAAGACTTGATCTGCGGCAAAGGTCCTCCGAGAAGATTAGGTTGTCCGACGAAAACAACAAAAAAGTATATCGCAAAAACTAACACGCAAGGTAAACTAGAATTTCAAAAAAAAATAAAAAAATCGATTTCCTCAGAAACGAGACAAGCAATGAAAAAACAAGAAACGTCGCCGCTACCTATCCTGATAATAACGAAGGGTTACGTATGGAATAATAATGCATGACATCAGCCTTGAGGTTACCCGTGAATGTATGTACATATATATACATATATTTGTTACACGCGGTCGTTCTTTCTTTTTGCAATGTGGGAAAAACACGTTACATTACCAGGAAACCCCTTCAAGTCTTCGAAGGATTGCTTTTCATTCACCACGCCTTTGTCTGCACCCCAAAACGTAACCGTTAAGAAATTCTACTTTCCATTTTTAATAAGAATAATAACTTCATGGAGTAAAGGAGTGCAGAACAGACTTGCTTGTCCATAAAGACAATGTTACGAGTAACATGAATCGGCGTGATGGATGGTTTCTAATAACCATAGGTCTGCCCTTATGAATATGCACTCTGAAGGCCCGTACTCTATCTCACTTATACAATAATGATGTGCTATGCTAATTTTTCCTCAGACATGTATGATTTGAGACCCTTATCCTAGGGCACGACAACTCACAAGCCAGCGCAGCGTAGCGTCACGGATATCAGCCCACACGGCGTGTGTCTGCGATATATCAATGTTCGACTCTGTTAGCCCGACATACCGAAGACACAGCGTAATGCCAACAGAGAGGCATATACAAAAAAAAAAAAAAAAAAGGGACGTCAAATCTTCATAGTCAATGGAGAGTTTATGAAAACCCCAGCTTCAGTCCCATTTACCAGTCTTTGTGTTGTAGGCTGCACTATATTAACGCTACAAGTAGGCCTGTGCGAGTAGTTAAATTTTCGAGCCCGAGCCGGGTTCAAGTAGCAGATTTTTTTTCGAGTCGAGTTCGAGTATATCGCATGTTATCAAATATTATCAAACACAGTACCACAAGTAATACACGTAAGTAAAAGCTAACTCATTGTGCCATGAATAGGAAGAGTGCCAAATATACGCAAAGTAAGTTGAGCCTCAGTGACGCTACTCTGCAGCGAAGCTAATTTAGTTGCCCTAGCGCCGCGCGCCAGCGGCAAGGTACACAGGTCAAATGACGTCTTCCTATGGCACAACTAGGTCGAGTTCCAAACCAAAGACATCCGATGATAGGGTTTGTGCGGCCATTTCTTTTCGACGACTGGCTAGTGGCCACAGTTCTCGTAGTAAGGCCTATGGAAGAGGCTATAAAATAGTCTCGCTGGCTTGAGTCGCATGCAGTTGGCCTCGGCGCAGTGATGACACCCACGATGACGCCTCATGGGAAATGAGTTTCTACACAGCGCCATATTTATCCGCACAAAGAAAATTTCGGCACGGCGTCTCTCCTTCAAATCTTCCTTTCGAGCCGGCAGCTTTATATTCAGTGCCACTCCTATTCTCTATGGAAACTGAGAAGTGTTTTTCAGGGAGATCGTGCCATGTTTTTTTTCCCCCTTTTTCTTTTCGTAGTCCTCTGTGAGTATACAACAGAAGCGAGGTTCGTTCTCGAGATCATTTCATGTCCTTCTCTTTAACTGTCACGCTAAGGGCGCAAGATTTGTCGTCCTGAGCTCGCATCAAACTACTACGCATCTATTCAAATGACCAAGATAATACTGTAGCCGTAGCTGATGCTGAGGACAGCTCAACTGTACACCACCAGACATGGTAGTACGAAAGCCACTTTCTCCTAGGTGAAGCCCGATTGTTTGATGGAGAAAAAATAAAAAGGAAACATGCTTCAAAACGACACCCGACATTTTTTTCGCCTATGTTGCGGCTAAATGAATTTGGTGAACCTTCCACTTCAACAGCCGAAGTTGACGCCAGCAAAGTGCAGTAAATACGACACACATACCGTATCATTGCAAGCCGGTTCTACACAGACATGGTAGCTTTCTTTATTTTCTTTTTTGTTCCAAATATACCTTGAGGAACCCCTCATCCCTACAGGAAAATATACAAATAAATGCTGTGGTTATTTTCGATTCTGCCGGGGCAGAGATGTCCACAGTCCTTGCCAACGCTTATCGCTGAAGAAAGAATGAGAATTTTGACCATGATGCAGCCATGACACATACGTGAGATATACAAATGCGAATTTAAGCGGCAGAATCAGGTCAGAATTTTGACCCAGAAATGTTGAAGAACTCTTCCATCAGCAGGTCAAACGCAAAATGCTCCACTGGCGGAGACTACGTCGTAGTAATATTTGCTCCCTGGGGAGAAAATGGAATTACAAAAGTAGAGCGCTGCTCACGATTAGAAAAATACAGGTGACGTTTTAGAAGAGTTGGCGACGTAAGTACCGGCGCAACTCGTCTGCAGGAGGGGGTGCTCAAGAAACTGGTGTAAAGTAGCTGTCCGTTTTGTATTAAGTTTTCTTTGCTGTTGGTTGAAACTCTTATTTAAGCGAATTCTTTGTTGGTGGTAAATTATTACACCTTCATTAAACGAGCACAGTGGTTTCTGAGGCTCACAATCTCTGCACAGTAAATCATGTTATCGGTTCAGTGGCTCATATTTACGTAAAAGATTCGCCATGCATGACTTGCGAATTACCCGCACATCATAATTTACCGGTCTTACGGAAGCATTACTGTACTTTAGCTGAAGGTCTCGCAAGTTGTAAGCCACACCATCAAAGCCGCTGAGCTATAGTTTTGCTTGTCGAGCATACAAGACCGTCTGACAGAATGATTGTATGTCCGTTTCATAGATTAGTGTGGGATCGCTAATGCTTGTAATTGTTGTGCCATTAAACCTGGGACAAAATTTACTATCTCAAAAGAGTTCCTCACAAGAAACACTCATGTAAGCAGTAGATTACCCTTGTTTCATTAATTATTCTTCATTTCTATTGAACACATTTTCGGTGGTGGCGGTAGCGTATCGTTAAGCACCAAGCGGTCTGCTTAGCTAAGTGGCACCTCGTTTCTAAATGAGGTAGTGTTCTGAAGCGTTGACAAGAGAAGCACATGAATGGAAGTGTTAAAGCGGAACACCGTCGCCCTAAAGTCAGCTTCCTGTAGCACAGGAGTGTACAGCAGGCAAAGCACGCTTTACAGGTGTCTGATCAACAACGACACACTCTACTTTTCTTTTACAGTACGAGGACTTCGGCATATTCCCAATTTGTATTCACTCGTTCACATCCCAAGCGTTGCGACCAACACACAGAAGAAAGAATGATTTGTATAGCGGCATGTAATACTTTGAGCTACACTCTTGAAACAACTGTGTGCGTGTGCGTGTGCGTGC
>JARGYV010099930.1:0-53502 GCA_029532675.1 Ornithodoros moubata
GGAAATCTCAACCTAATTTACGCTCTCAAACTCCTCCATATTGAGGGGAGTGTTCTTACCGATACCCTCGAACCGCCAACGCCTACGGCCGGCTCTTACCAATGACATCAGGGATTACGTCAGGGAGCGCGTTTTCTCAACTAGGCGGCGGGCCGAGATGCCGTGAGCTGCCGTGAGCCGTCTGAAACGCAATCTTTAAAATAGTGCAGTGAAATAAATCCTAGCCTTTGGAGGAAACGGTTTCAGCTCGTGAGTACGTGGTGGTGTATCTTTAACATGCCGTCGTAAAATAGGGTACCGAAAAATCTTGTCAAGGCTCCTTTAAATGGGCTCACATTCGTTATGAAGTTCCATTGATGCGGGCATATGCGCACAGGGCCTTCTTTTTTAACAATATTTGAGTGTCTATGTTCTTGTTGATAAATGTGCTACGTATATATTTTTATTACGGCAAGGATTAATCTTTCTGGGACTTTTATACAACCATTCGTATACCACAGAGTGATGAAGTAACCATGAAGCAACCATGTATGAAGTGTATTTTGTGTTTTTGCCCTGCAAGCTATCTGCTAGATTGAACTCCAGTGACATATCACTGGCTGTTTCCTTTCACGTCTTGTCTAATTTAATTTAATGTAGTTTCAATTAACGCCGTATCTGCTATGAGCTCAGGTAAGCTTCACTTTGCTCGAACATTTACATCAAAGAAATTTTTACATTAGCTTTACAATTGTTAATTGCCTGCTTCTATTGCCTCGATTCACTGAGCTTTCCGTCCAATAGCAGGCTTCTATACCTGCTGACGTACCGGATATTGTCGTCGTACCAATTTAATTCGTTTTACTTAATATCTGCTGCCGTTCTGGTAAAAAGAATTCGCTTGTGTGCCATTTTCGACAATGGTGATTCGAATGGCATATGTCTTAAACAGGTCGTTTTGTACGAGACCGTCGTCCCTTTAATGTATCCAAATTATCTATTATCACGACAAGTGCCCTCGCGTTGGCCAGAGTTTCTATTGCTAATTTTTATCAAAATTGGTGGACCCAACTGTAGAACAGCTACTACGTGGGTTGCAATGTGAGGACAGCTTCGGCATGAAATCATTGTACGGAACGTGTGTGTATATGTGTAGTTTATTTCATTTTTGTTTTAATCACATTGCATCCGTTTCGGCATGCAGCACGCCCTGTCACATTACCACATCATGACTGATGTCTACCGCAGCGAGCTACCACAGTTACGCAAGTTGCATTTTTCTTTTTTATGTGCGTGTGGTGTGCGGAATGCGTAATCATGAATACTGATAATCTGCGTACTCAAAATTACAGCACCGGCGAAACAAAGAGGAAAGTAAGAAAGGAATGTATAACGTCACGTAGAAAGTAAATCACTGCATTATGGACACATTCTATCTTTTTAATTCGTTGATTGTTATGAATAAATAAAAAAAAAAAATCGCGAAGGAGAGGTCGCTCAGCAGACGCCTCAAAAGAAGGAACATCTTCTTCTCTGGTTCATTGGTGAACCCTTCTTACACTGAAACGCTGTCGTAAATGGCTGAAAATTCTTGACTGCCTTGTTGCACCTATCTGTCGATCCTCCAGATGTTGAAACGCCACAGAACGCGTAACAATATGAAATGAAGAATATCTGCTCGGCACTGAATCCCTCCATAGATGGCAACAATGTGCCCGACAGATCGTGCCTCACAGACATGTATGCGCTGTGGGCTATCTCCAAGGCCGGAACCTCGGGAAACAATCCAGCGGAAGTGGAAGTGTCGCACGCAACCTTCTTCCTGTAGTCTGCCAGGCTGCCATTCTGCCACCAGGGCGTGGGATTGTCAGAGCCCTGGAAAAGGACGCCATCCGGGTCAAAGGCACGAACCATATGCATAGCGTAGGCGGCTCCCAAGCCACCGTAGTTGACCTCAGGAATGGCATTGCTGTAATAAAGCGGAGCCGCAATTGCATTCATGGCAACAGTGACGGTGTTCGTGACGTAGTGGTAGTCGATGGGAAAGTCCCGAATGTTGTGTGGCAAGAAGGTGAGATTATCGTGCAGTTGGGTGCCAAGTAGGGTGTGGATCACGTCTGCACTGGCCATCCAGTCATGTGGAAAGCGAAATGTTGTGGCGGGAAAGGCCTGCGTGCAAGACGTGTGCAACACATGAGAATCAAGTCACGACACAATGCCAACTGCAGTGCACAAGAAGACTTCCGAATAGTGTAGCGGGGAAATGGTATTTTGCACCATTGTGTTATGCTCATATGGTTTGTGTTTCTAGACTACTGTCTTAAAACGACGTGAACTTTATGACGAACAGGTCTGAGTTGATGTAAAGCAAATCAAGGGGAGCGACTCAGAGTCAGTTATGGTCATTAGTGCTCTGCTGAGTTTTGAGAAGCCGGTGGTTTCCTTGTTAGATACTCCCACCGTCAGGCTTGTTTGCCACAGCCTACTGTCATTTTCCTTCAAAGCGCCACAATAAACGCGAGATTTCGGTTCTCAAACACTTTTAAGGAACAAGCGCCACACGTTTTTTTATTGAAATCAAAATTTACGTTGGACTTCTGTCCTTTCATTCTATCAATTCTATATTTTCCCTTTTCCTCGTAACACGCCACTTCCAGACATGTGCTGTGCAGTCTTACCGCATACATATCTAGAAGTTCATCGTCAGTCTTGAGCGGCAGCCACAGAATACGCTTCAAGTTCGTCAGCTTCTGCGCAAACATGATCTTGGTGTTGTCGTCGATCCAGGTAGAATTAGTAAACTGGTGCATGACCTTCTTGAGGATGATGTGGAAGATATCGTTTATCCTCTTGATATCTGCTTCTTTGAACGTTTTCTTCATGTGCTCAGCCACGATGAGACTGCGGTACACATCTTCGACCAGCATTTCACAGGCGCAGTAGCTGGATGCCATGGTATTTTGCCTGACAAGGATGGGAGTGGCGTACGCCTGGACGAACCACCATCCTGTAAAGACAATATCCTTAATACCTCACATGCACTCCAACTTCTCAAATAGCGCTTTAAATGTTTCGCGAAGGTCAAATATAAATTTCGCGTTGATAGTGTCCACGTGAAAATGTCTTATTTGACATGTGCGAATGCGTTTACGTTATGTATGTGTTGCGCGCTTAACACAAGTCCATACGTTTGGAATGCGGGATTTGAGGCTTTGTAGTCACCAGTATCTGCTGAAAAATTGAGTGCATACATTTCTATGCATCGTTGAGACCTCCATGGTCGGTACCGGTAATGCTTATTCGTGACGTTATTATTAGGAACTTTATGGCAAAATAAGTAGACTCAAATTCTGACTCCTTATCACCGCTTCAGCTACATGACATCGCAACTCTTACCTCGTATTGTCTGCTTGCAACATTGAGTGAATCAGAGAGAATATGGACAGTGAACCTGGCTAAAAAAATAACATCAACTGCAAAATAGTGTCCGGCCTCATTTCAACATGATCGTGTGGCAACGGACCACACCTAAAGCAGGATATAAGCGTTATGTAGGCACGTTCCGATCGCACCGTGATATGAACAACGTCGCTCTGGGGCTGACTCTTCTCCCAATCCTCTCTCCAAACATCTTTCCAATAGCAGTTCGGCGGAGTTTAAGAACAAGTATTACTGAGGAAACATGGTGACACTGAGCAATACTGCTTGCCAGAGCTTTGGTCTTTGCGTATTCACGTTGGAGGGTCAAATCCACGTCTGCACATAGGCGCACAACCAACCCTGTGACGCCGCTAAAGAACACTACGACCCATCATTCGAAGGCATCATTACATGTTAATACTTCTGTCAGAGAAAAAATGCATGATGGCTCTATTTTGCTAAGAGGGGGGCTCACCGATATCGTTGAGGATTTCGGTCGAGCTGTAGGTTCCCAACAGCTTGTTAATGGTCTTCAGTAAGAATGCGTTGTCGCACTCAACCCTGGTGCTGCGGGAGATGGCGTATTTAGCAGCAAAATGGTTGTTAAGAGCCGATAACCAACGTTGAAGGCCCACAGCTGGAGTCTGCTTCGTTGCTACGTGCTCTAGAGATCCGAAGACCACGTGCCTCGTGCTCGAACTCGTCACACCAGCTAGTGCAAACACTATCCTTTTGTGAACCTGTATATAGGAAGAACATTTTCATATGCAGGGCCTCGTCGGGGAAGACAACCCTGCAGCAATTACGTACAGCATTGCTACATTACATACAGTTGCGCCCTATACATTAGACAACTACTTTCACCCTGGGGTCCCCAAAATGCAATGTGATCTCATTTACAATAAATCATGCGACAGAACGACATCACGAAGTTTGTGAAGCTTGTGGTGATCACGCATGGGGTGCAGCTCCCGTACAACACAAAAATTTCAACGCGCGTTCAACACCCAGAAACGCTGTGCATGAGTGATGTACTGTTTCGCACATGACAGCCGAGCTGAAAAGTATACCATGCCATAGTCCGTTGCTGAGAACCGATGAGTGGTTTTCTTCTTTTGCGTTGCTTCAGTGAATAACGCCATATGAGATTCATCAAACTGATACAACACACGTGACCGGCACCAACCACAACAGCATGGAGCACGTAAAGAAATGCGCGCAGCGACCAACCAGCTGGCTTCTCGCATCGGATGCTCAGCAAGGGGCCTCTTGATGGACTGCAGGAAAGCGTCATCTAGAGCCCCTAAACTAGGTCACACTACAGGTTATCAACAGTGAGCAAGTTGGCATTCGTTTGGTCTCATAGAATCAGAAGGCAAGCGCGGATCGAAGCACTTTGCTTGCGAGGAACGCTAGCGAAAGCAAAATCCAGTGTGAGTCGTCTCCGTAATTCCTTGGTCACATTGTGCAGCGTACACCATTTCGCGATTCTACACTCTAAAAACAGAACTTCACTGCATGACACGGCGATGACCAATCGCCGTTCCGACACTTATGCACTGCATAAGTGTCACAAAAAAGGCGTACGCCCACCGATTCGAGCAAATAATGTCTGTAAAAGATATTCGAAATCGCGATTGGTCATCGCCGTGCTATGCGGTGAAGTTCTAATTTTAGAGTGTAACACGTTATGATCACGGCGACTCTGCCGTCTGCGACATATCTCTGCAGGTTTCTCAAGCAGTGCAAATTGCTCGCAAGAATCCCTTATTTCGGATCGCCCCGTGCGCACGGGACCGTCCCATACAGTTAAAACAGTTCAAAGGATGTTATTTCCTGTGACATGGGAATCTTCTTTTACAAATATCGTGAACGAACAATGTTATCCCTACACTCTAAAAACAGAACTTCACCGCATAACAGGGCGATAACCAATCGCTATTCCAAATGATATCTTTTACTGACCCTATTTGCCGGAAACGGTGGGCGTACGCCTTTTCTGTGACACTTATGCACTGCATAAGTGTCAGAAATAAGGCGTACGCCCACCGTTTCGAGCAAATAGGGTCAGTAAATGATATCATTCGAAATAGCGATTGCTTATCGCCCTGTTATGCGGTGAAGTTCTGTTTTCAGAGTGTGGTAGCGATCTATCCTCATCCTGTCCCAAAATCTTTGAAAAATGCATTAAAGTGCCTGCTGCACTACAGAAAGCCAGCAGCTATGCTACATTCACTGCTCGGTTCACTTAACCATTGTACGCATTTTCTAACCAAAATTACATCGATGGAAGTGGAAGGCAACGCAATCGTGTTTTTTACTTACATCCAGGAATCTTATGCAGTCCCTTTTATCATCGGATGCGTTCCTCTTTTCCACCGCTACCAGCAAATTGTAGAACCGTTGACAGTCTTCTTGCTTTCGCTGCTCACCAATCCGCTTGATGCGAGTCGCCGAGAACAGGGGTGATTTGGCTGCGTAAAGCATCATAAACGACACCTTCACACATTGCTCAACTGCTCAATCCAGGATCGTATTACAGCAAACCTAACGGGGTTGGAGCATCCCCCCACTCCAGGCACACAGAAATAAAATGTTTGAAAAGATTTTCCTAGTAAGGCCGGCTGCGGCCAACAACAACGACACGGCGATCGCTAACCTTCCACAAACGATAACTTGCACCTTCATATTAGTTTGATGGATGCAGTGCGTGGTAAGGGCGTCAAGCCATTCCATCACAGCACGCGCTACACCTTTGCTTCCCGCTCCTCCCTGCTGTTCTGTTTCCATCTGGTACCCGGTACCCTTCGGTTTCCATCGGTACCCTTATTATGGCCTAAAGTTGCTTTGCGGCACAACATTGGACATGTACATTGGACAACCCATTGGTTGTACCTTCCGTTACATTTCTTTTGCGGTGATACTTTTTCCGTTTTGTGCAACGCGCACTATGAGCGGTTTTCGGGACGTTAGCACGAAGCTAAAATCTTGGTACCAGGAGTAGCTAACCATGCTTCCACACAACTTACAAGGTGAGATGACGATACAGGGCCCCGAAGGAGAGTGACGGATGTGGATATGAAACCAAAGGCCGGCTAAGAGGTGAGCGTCGAGGCCAATGAGCACGTTCAGAGGATCTACGTTGTTCGGTGGCTCATGCGGCCAGGGGATGTGATTGGACCTAAGACAGAACAGCAACGAAAATATAAACCTGTTAACGATCTGCCCCCGCACAGCTGAATACTCCAATCTGCATGTCTTCACGAAAAGAAATGTAGAAGACAATATACAAGGCAGTATATACAGGGTGTGTCTGATAAATCCCAGGGCACTAGCTGCCGGGGGTCTCTTTTGTAAGCATCTCCGATGCCTTCTCCATTCACCATGAAACGTGAAATTATTATAAACTCGCTGTGAACGTTAATTGCCTCTGCTAATTTCGATGGGATGTACGAAATTGCTTTAGTACTGTTTTGCCATTACGTCATCCGTGTCACCCTCTCCTCCGCACGACAGAAGCCTGCGCTCAGGAGCGTAGGGCTTTCGTCGGTTGCTTCAGACTTTCACAAATCGTGCCTCCAGGATCGACAGAGAGCTGCGAAATGGAAATGCAATTTTTCCCACTTCCTCGGGAAATGGGCAAGAAGTGTTTTTGCTGAATAATATGCAAGATCGGGAGGTCTGAGAGATTTTATGATGAGATTTTGAAAATTGGACCTCGGCGAACACGAATTCCACCTGTTTCCAGTTTTGTTTCCACATAATCAATAACAAAAGCAAACAAACAAACGAAAACTACGTTAGTTTTGCGCGTAACGCTACTGGTGAAATCAGAAAATGCGGCGCGTGTCATGGTTTCGTCATTGTTTCTTTCTCAGTCCCACTTCATTTGTTGTTGCATCCCTATTGCTGCAACTGTAAATTTAGTAACTTAAGAATACTTACAAAGTTTGTTTACTTTATAATATACAGTCAACCCTCAATTTATGAACACCATTCGTGTCTCGAAAAATCGTTCATAAATCGAGGGATTCGTAAATCGAGGTCCAAAGTGTGCGGAACAAAAACAGATAATAAAACCACAAGATATCTGTTAGAATACCTCCTATTTTGTGAAACACTTCGTAATTGCGTATTGCACTATACTTTCTACTTTTATGTTTACTCTGTTTAAAGAGAACGACAGAAACCTCAATCTTGAAAACGTTAACTTGGCAATCCGTAGTCCCTTCTAACTTTGTTTCCCTTTGTAACACGACAGATAGCTATTCAAGCGACGAATTAGACACGACGGAGGACGAACCCTTCCTCGTGTTCGTGACCGTATCCACACCATGTGGTCGACTGGCGTTTCGAAGGACGTCCTTCCCTGTCGAAATACAGTCAACTCTCGATTTATGAACACCCTTCGTTACTCGAAAAATCGTTCACACATCGAGGGATTCGTAAATCGAGGTTCAAAGTGTGCGGAACAAAAACAGGTAATAAACCACAGGATATCTGTAGAATACCTCCTATTTTGTGAAACACTTCGTAATTGCGTATTGTGCTATACGTTCTACTGGGGTTATTCTGTTTGAAAGAAACGACAGAAACCTCACTCTTGAAAACGTTAACTTGGCAATCTGTAATCAATTTGTTTTCCGTTGTAACACGACAGATAACGACTTTTGTCCGACCGTTTTGTCCTGGTACTACAAGATGTTTCCATCTCGGGCACAAAATCTAAACTGATAACCAACTCCTGGTCAGAACCCGAATCGTCCTTCCCAGTAAATTGTGAATCGCCTTTTTGCAACTTTTTTTGTAATCTCTATTGATGCACTCCCGTTCAAGTCCGTTGATCCGTCCCCTGGCCCAGGCGTCCAGGGGTCCAGACTCTCTTCATAAATCGAGGTCGGTCAGAAAGGCTTGGGTACTCTGCGTCCGTTCCCTGGAGATCCGTTCATAGTTCGGGTATCGAGGTTCATAAAACGAGGGCAAAATACACGGGAAAAGTTTGGTCCCTCGTGGCGGCGTTCATAAACGGAGGGAATTCATAAATCGAGGGTTCATAAAACGAGGGTTGACTGTATACATATACCTGAGGAAGTCCATGAATTCAATTCGCGACGTCTCATCATCGACGGCAGACCGATTAGTACACGAAGCGAAGTGGTCGGCTGCCTTGCGAGTGGCGTTGAATGTGAAGGAACCTTGCTGGAACATGGTGGCTATGTCTTCGCTCCACGTGTCTTGCATTTTGGAGGCAACGGAAACGCCGATGTCGCGGCTCCATCTAGAGCAAACGAAGCCACTGAAGTCTTGACATGGATCTGTGTTTGGGTTCAGAGCACGGAGAAGGGCTCGAGCATGTTCCAAGCAATGCTGCGAGAACGCATGTTTACGATTAACAACTCTATAACTATTGAAAACGTCGATTGTATTCATAGTTTGTGGCTCACGGGTACCACGAAAAAACGCAATTATGAGCGCGATTAGTCATGCCTATTCAGGCAAATTTTTTGGAGATTTCGAACACCTGATGATGTAATGAGTGAGCATGAGTGAGAAAACCGAGACGTAAGGATTGGAAGACAAATGAGCATGACTGAGCTAACGGAGATGTGACAGGATCCTGACTATAGGTATGAGCGATTACAGGGTGCATGAGGTGCAGGGGCAGAGCAGGTCGTTGCGAATGAGTAACTGAACTGGGAGTGAGCGAATAGGAATGAGCAAACGAAGCACTGGGTTTGGTGTGAATGAGTACAGTGTTAAAACAGAACTTCACCACGTAGCACGGCGATTGACTGTTGCAAATAAAATCGTTCAGAGACGCCATTTGCTGACAACGATGGGCGTACGCCATTTCCGCGACACTTGTGTACTGCATAATTTTCCCAGAAATTGTGTACGCCCACAGTTTCTCACCAGTCAAGTTTTTGAACGATATCATTCGGAATGCCTATTGGTCATCGTCGTGCTACGCGGTGAAGTTCTGTTTTAAGAGTGTATGAGTAAGCGGGAGACGCAGGCATCAACCTGTCAATGATTCAACGGTACGTGATGATATATGAAACACAATAGAGGCGGAGACGTGGTGCAGGAACTAATTCATAAGTAGATTTACCATGCATGTGTAAATGCATGCATGCGTTCAGTTCCATACAAAACGAATGCAGGCTTTTGTATATAGCTGAAGACTATGGTGCTACATCCACCACGGCTGTGACGCCTATGTCAGAGCTATCAACAGGAAGAAAAATAAGTTGGTGAAAATAGCATTGTAGCTCTTTTCAAACTTGGATCGAAGACTGGCCACTAAGGTTAGGCCATTCATTTTCCTTGCACTGTTATTTTCCCTTGGACATCCGTGAGAAAAAGTAGTGCACTTAGCGCCAACCGTCAAACAGAATGATATTTTCCATTGCTCAGATATTCTGAAAACCTTATTGGAGGAGTATACTTGGACCATCTTATCTTGTCAAGTATGCTTCTCCCATAAGGTTTGTAACAAACCTAAGCAGTGGAAAATATCATTCTGTTTGACGGTTGGCGCTAAGTGCACTACTTTTTCTCACGCAAACCCAAGGGAAAATAATAGTAGAGGCTTCATAATAGAGTTTTCTTGCTGACAAAGAGAGATAAGTAGGAAGTGGGTTAGCATAAATGCACAGAAAGACGTAAAATCGAGAGAGCAAATAGGATGAATAGGGAAAGGTGAACTAGCATGAGTGAGCAAGTGAAGAATCAATAGGAACGTGAAGCTGACCGAGGAGCGAAAGAGGATCAGGGAGCAACTGAAAACACAACTGACGGAGGAACGAGTTCACGTGACCGTATCAAGGGCTCAGTTTGGTATGTGAGTGAGCATGAATGCATCAGAGGACTCTTCAGCCCAGGCTTAGTGAATATGACTGAGGAAATGCAGGACCCAGCGTAGGAGGGAGTCGACGTGAGTGTGTCAATCACACTTGCCGACCTCTGCCACGACCGCAGACAGAGGGCTTAGCAACAGCAATAATCGACGGTGTCTCACGTCGTGTGTGGGAGCGTGCCTGTATTTTAGACAAGATGGTCGCGCTGCAGGGTCGGCATTCAATCGCGCTAGCGCACGGACTTCCACATTCTTTTTTTATTTTGTGCAGGGATTCTTCAACATGACATTGATCGAGGTCCTATCAACGTGTCTTTCATGAGGCGGCAGCCACAAACCACGACGACTCACGTGCCTTGAAGAAACGTATGTATTGCAGTCTTCATCTCTGTTCGATTAAGGCGGAGGTTTATCTTTTCGCAAATTCGGTAATCGTGCCTTCACGAGCAGAGACTTTTCGGCCATATAGAAGCCTTTCCACATATCGTAGCATTCTGTGTCATGACAGTGTATTTTAAAATAAATAGAAATCTATTCAGTTTACAAAATTAAAGCGGATTCCATTGATTCCGGCCACCATTTAGAAAGGGGAAAATGACTTCACGTACTAAGTTTCAATTTTCATTACATGCAAATTTTTAATTTCTTTGGAAACCATGTTGGTCCATCACTGTATTCCTGAGCTGCATTGGAGGGCAATGTACACCACAACTCTTTCTTGTTGGACACAGAACTCTCTACGTCAAAATCTCTATTTTCAAACAAGATAGGCTAACAGCTAATCATCAAAGCAGTGCCTAAACTGCTCGACATAGATGCATGAAATTGGGCAGACACATTTCCTTTTTGACGCAGATGCTATAGAACAGTTAGGTTTACGAAATAGAGCCTCATAGACGTTAAAAGGAGTGAAAAGAGGCATCGCCACAAAAGCAGGTTCAAGTTCCACTTCTCCCACCGGTGAGGCGTCACCACCGTGCAGTTTGAATTGTAAATTAAACTTTAAAGTACATCGTTTCAGCTCATTTCACCACTCATACCACTCATTTCAGCTCGTCAGTAACTAATTTCAAACGCGAACATTCAATGAGGGGAAGAAAAGCGTACCTGTGTCTGGCAGATGTTTTGCTCACCGCGTAGACCCAAAGATCGCGTGAAGTTCTTGGAAACTAGTAGGAGAAGGAGAGTCACAACGGTCAGCGTGGCAGCGACAACGATCCCAGCGGTAACAATTTCGCTGGTTCTCCTTTGCAGCGAAGGTCCCGCAGCGACATCATCAAGGACTCTTGGCGTCTTTTTTAATCGTTCGGGGGACGTTCCGGGGCTTGCCTAAGGTACAGATGGCACAAGGAGGATTAGTGGAACGTATTAGCACATCTCATGCTCTTCTTGCTACGAGGATCTTTATTCAGATTTGTAGCACGCAGCAAGGTTCAACATACACGAAGACGACATAGACTTGTCGATGTGTCATTCCGAACGGTGATTTGCTATCACTGTGTATTGCGTTCAAGCTCCGTGTTTGCAGTTGTTTCAAATTGGCAACAAATCTTGACAACAGTGAAAAGTAGTGAAGAGCGTACTTCGTGACATGTAAGTTGCCTCTCCTCTGGCTACCGGGGGGAAACCTACGGGTCAACTGTAGCGACGAGTTACAAAACTCACTGCTGTCATTAGTGTGCCGTCGGATCCTCCATGGTCACTTGTTTCCTCATGTGCGTCCTTTATCACTGCGAGGAGGAACGGCATCTTTCCCAAGAGTAATACGATGACAGACGATGAAGGATCTCCAGCATACACCATATTTGACGAATCGAATGACGTGCATGCAGTAATTCAGCATGTTGTTGACTTCACTTCTTCATTCACCCACTGTCTCCGCTTCTTCACGCACTGGAGCGCTGTCGTCACAGCGTTACGTGCGGCCACAGGTTGCGTAACTCTCACGGTGCTGTATCTGGGATCGTGAAAGTGATAAAGGACCATTACGACAACATACGTACGATTACGATTACTATGCATGATATCGCAGTGTTACTAGGTTTCGTGTAAATCGGAGGTGGCAAAAATTAATATCATAATTATTTACAATTTACGTGATGTCAGTGTATGCGTTACCAAGATTTAATACAAATTCGTTAGAATAACTTTATGTAAAAGCAACGCACGAGGATCCTTGCACCCTGAACTGTAAAATTTATAACGCTTTTTAAAGGCCCAGGCCAAAAAATTTTTCTTGAATACTGAAGAGGGTAAAATATAACAGGTTCCTGCAAAGTTTAGTGATGACTGGCCGGGTTGTTTCTTTTGAAATCAACAGCTCCGTAAAGCGCCGTACGGCTCCTCCTTGCCCTCCGGATGAGGAAGGCTGTGACGTCAACGTTCCCTTGGTGCACCTGTTCCCCGACGGCATCACGTAGTATTGCCGTACTATTTTTCACATCATTTAAATTCATTTCTAGTTTGCCAAATAATTTTGATGTACTGCAGTTTCTGACTAATAAATAAAGTCATTGACTCTTTCACTGATGTTGCTAAACTTATCTACGACTAACCTACAGGTGATTCACGCCCTCAAGCCACCAGTAGCCAGAAATCCGTAGCACGAGCCACGATCTCGTTTCCGTTTGCGCATATCCGCTAGAGTATGGCGTCTCTCATGAATAAGCATGCGGGGAGAGGAAAGACATTTTCAAAGCTGAATTAAAAAACAGACACCTTGCATAACTGTGTAGGCGCCACAAAGAGCCCACCATGTTTGATATATGAGGTACGTGAACGATACGACCAACGATCATTATAAATGGTGGTTGGTTTACACTGTGTTATGCATTGTAGCTGACCCATTTTCGAAATCTCGTAGATGCTTTGAAAATATTGAAAATTCGAGATATGAAATACACCCAGATACTGAGATTCCAGGATTTAAGGTAGCCACATAGCTATACATTCTAAAAGCTACACTTCAACGCGTGACACAGCGAAGGTCGATCAGTTCAAAATGATAAGCTTTCATCTTGTAATTCAAGAGGAGCCGCATTTTTTTTATTTTATTTTATTTTTATTTTTTTTGTGCGCTTGGTGATGTCAGCTTGGCGCGCATAATTACAGTGAACGTCTGATCTTACTGGCAATGTCTCCCTTCTAATCTCGAATTTCGATCCGGTGCAAACTGGAGCCTTTCTATTTAACAACTTTATTAGGTTCACATCTCTAGCCCAAAAACTACAGCACATTTTTTTCGCGTAAAGAGAATGAACGTTAAAATGCTTCGACAAAGGATTATGAATCTGAGTATTGCTAATGACTAATTATTAGGTGAATTATTAGGTGATCTATAAACCACTCTCAGTTCTGAACTGCACAGACGTTCAACGGAATGTACACGAATATGCCATCGCCACAGCATCCTGAACAGCGAACAGGGCTGAACAGCGCCTGAAGCAACTGAACGAGAAAGCAAACAACCCTGTGCACTCTCCACGCGAGATCATTCGTTTACTGTTGACACGTGCACCGTTACAACGAGCGTCTGAGTCAACGAAACGTTCCACTGTATGTCGCCGACTCGTATGTCGTGACTGCTTCTTCCTGGTTGGATTAGCCTACCGTGGTGCTCGTTGTTTAAAATTAGGATTAATTGACTCCGTTCGTTGTTCAGTGATGCTAGGCAGATATGTTAACGAGAAGGCGTTATTATGGTTGATGCAAAGAACGTTTTCTTTATAGCATTTCTCATTGCGGCGACCGGTGGAGTGCAAAGCTGGCCTCACAGTAAGATATTGTTGCTCGATCTTGGCGGTTCTTACCAGATTACTGTCTTTGACTCTCGGACACAAGGGCTGGACATAATACGTTGCGATTTCAGAGCGCCCCAGGGCGTGATGGTGGCTTTGAAGCATGGCATCATGAGATGACCATGTGTTAGTGCTCGAAAGTCGTGAAATAGAAGTCATGGTACTCGTTATTCATTTTTAAACTACATCTATGAAGAGAGACCACGACACTAAAGGTAAATGCATAATGTGACTAAAGTTTTATGGGGACAGCCAATGCTGATCGTAATAATTTGGTCAAATTACGTTCATTCATGTTGACCTTGTAAAGGCACATAGCTATTGGTGCGGAATGGATTGTGGCGCCCAGCTAACGCCTAGAGGTTTGGAGGTTTCAATAGAAATCTGGCGCCACTAAAACTCTGGGCTGAACCGGGCTACTGAGGGTTAGAGCAGCGAGCCTTCTGTGGCTTGATTAAGTTCCTCAAGGGCATTAGGACCGACCTTAGCCTTTGAACGCAGCCTTTATGAAACACTTATACAGTGCATAAATGTCAGAGAAAGAGCGTGCTCGCACTGTTTCCAGCAAACGAGTGAAAGATATTCGAAAGTTAGCCTCGCTACTGAAGTGTGGCAATGTTCTTTTTCAGTTGTGCAGCGTTCTACCAAGTCTTTACTTCTTTTTCTTTTTTTTTTTTTGCTAGTTCACAAAGGGTACACGCGCACGTCACGAGCATAAGTAGTTTCCCAAATCATTTATTCTCATAACTTGTAACAGGACATGTGTGCGTCTCCTTTGATACCTTGCCAGCGTGTAAAGTTTCACACACTTGAGTTTCGCTAAAGAAGCATTTTGTAGGGGACGCCTAATCTGCGGCCCAGACTAAAAAAATATGCTGCCCGTATCGGGTGACACCGCGTACCACCAATCACAGGAGCTTCTGAGTAGCGCTCAGTATAATCGCCATTCATGTATACCGGCTTAAGCACGTGGCACGGTGAACCGGATGATATTGGTGATACAATCATACATTCATTGCAATCGGCGCGATCTGTATCGGATCGTGCAAGTGCTGCGAGGTTCCGTTCGTCCACGATATCCTCTACATATTAATGAGCATAGCTGGTTATCCCATACAGCTTGTGCACGATGAATAGCCCACTAATATGCCGAGACGCACGGTATCAACAACGAAGAGAGTACGTACCGCGACCAAGGCACATGAACAGTCGTGTACGCCAAAATGAGACACTCATTATGCAACAGGAGCTGCAGGAGCCCTCGCGTCTGCGATATTGAAACCCCTTACCATACTGGTGTGTAGCACAAAACATCAAAGAGCTGCAACACACAGGGAAATAGCCCACGCCGTTGTAACGGCTTTCTGTCAATGATGTAGTCATCCGCATCCAGCCGAACACACTACTGATGTCATCGTAAGGCTCCTCACTACCCTCTTCATCAACGAAAGCTAAGATACTTAAGTAGATTTTGACCGCCCTGCTCCGTGTCCATCGAAACATCCGCAACATGAAATCCTATAACTACATTTTCCAGTGGATTCTTGCAATGTTACATTTATCTTTTCCTGGAATGCGTGTGGGCGAAAAGCCGAGTTCTAGCATTCGCACAGAAAACAAAATACAAAGAAAACATCATGTCATAAATAGAGAGCACGTTAAGTGGTACATGCACTTCATCAAGGAACGCATATCAGTTTAAGCGGCACACTGCACTGGGCACCTGTCGCTCAGGTGTCAAAAAGTGTGCCATGTAATATTTATCAAATCGACGCCTGAAATAAGCCTTTTTCTTTTGCAGGAGGCACGATACACGTTCCCGGGGTTAGAGGTGTAAACGAAATGCGTATAAAAATCTGCGGAAAGTGTATATTCTTTCGAAAACTATTAACGAAAGATCACTCTTGTCAATGAGGTTCCCAACTTACCAGGCGCCTTTCCAGGAACTCCATACAGCCTTATTCCTAACCATCCCAACCAGATTCCCAACCATCGGGGTCGCACACATAGTCCCAGTGTCACGAGAGAATCCTTAGCTTGGGCATAAAAGAAACGGATAATAGTTCAGAGCCGAAGCCTTGACCGTTGCTTATTGTGCACAAGCTCAGGTTTGTCACAACTACTCCGGCTATGCACTCATATGGAAAGGATGTGAGTTTTCGAAAGCGTTGTCATAGCAGGAAGCATGCAATTTCAAACAATACGAACACATCAAGGGATCTCTGCAGCGTATAATGTGTGCGTGCGTGTGTGTGCGTGGGCGTGCATGTGTCTGGCTGTGTGTGTGCGGTGTGTGTCTGCGCGAGTGTGTGTGGGCGGTGTGTGCTTTCTCGACAACTAGCTTTTCAACCGATTTAACCGATTTCAAAAGAAGTTCGATGACTGAAAAGAAAACCACAAAATTTTCAATATGTGAGGCTCTTAATTTTGTACATCTTGTGTTGCGAGAATTATGCTATAATAACATCGCTATTCAGAAACATGTCATTAACTGACTATATTTTTGACAAACAGTGGCTGTACGCCTTTGTTTTTGGCACTTCTGCGATGCATAAATATCACAGAAAATCCATAGCTTCTGTCGTTTTAATATTTGGGGTTGCGATTCGTTTTTACTGTGTTAGGTCGTGAAGCTCAGGACCCAATAAACAGCAGAGACGGTAGTTATCAATGACGAATCCTTCTTTCAGAGTCGCTGAGTCACAGTAAGGTCTCTCACGGCCTAGCGGACCCTTTCACTTTCAAGGGCAGGACGTATGTTACTCCATCCCGAAACATACAGTCAGTCACCGAAATCTTTCAACGTCATGGCACAGCACTTCATCAGAGGGCGAGGCGCTCCATATTCGCCAATTATACCTCAAAACTGATGGAACTAAACAGCCGCCGTCTCCTTCCTCAGGTGCAACTCAAGGTTAAACCGGAATACCGAATCCCGCCCATCGTTCGTACCTCAATAACCACCTATCACCATTCCAATTATACCGAAGAAATGCGTAAACATGTCGTGCCTCCATGGCGTAGCATTATGGAGCCGGATGCGAACCGTGGCATAGTGTACCCCGAGACGTTGCCAGCTATACGAGTCGTCGAGGTGCGCTTTAATTTCACGCCTTCTTGGCAAGGCATTCAGTATTCATACGCATCGGCCATACGAAATTCTACGGTGTACAGAAGTCTTGTTAAGCTTTTTCCTCGACAATGGCGCAAAACCAAGACTGTCACGCCGCGCCTGGAAGAAGACGACGGGACGACAAGTCCCTTCCTCAGCAGCAAACCGTCAGAAGCTACTACACCAAATCCTGTTCCAGATAGTAAGCCCCAGTTGCACAGTACTTCCGAACTTCCAGCTACCACTGCAGTAGTGCAGCCTGAAGCCACAGTTTGGCAGGACGGGACCACGATTACTCCTCTGACTGAGACTTCCAGAAAGACTACTTTGTCAGAACCAGAACAGAATGTGGAAACTACTTCACCTCCGCCATCTTTTGCTGCTATAACACAATCAGAGCCATCTGTACCAGCGACTACCGAGAGTCTTTCTAGCAGTGCCATTATCCATAATCTCGGAAATGAAGACTCGGCTTCCGGCACAGCGGCTACAGCTGCCGACGGAAGAGTCGATGAAGACCTATCCAGTGATGCATCCGGCACCGAACAAGACGGGGTTAAGGAGGGGCCGTCTACTACAGCAAGCTCTGGCTCAGTGGCTTCAACTACCTTGTCTGCCGGACAGTCGGAAGTACTCAGCGCAACAGCAGCGTTTACAACAGCGACGAATCCCGCTGTTGAAGATGGCTCCAGCTTTACAACATTTGTGGAAGATATCTCTGAGCATGGGACCTCAGACACCACTCTCACCAATGCTACCCCAGCAAAAGGCGTTGATGCTACCACGACTAAGGCGCGGTCAGCCGGTGAAGGATATTTGGTATCTTCTGACAAGTAGTGCAGGCTATTGAAAACCTAATGTTCACAACTCATAAGTTCGCACAGAGTATAGCCTGAATTTTTCACTTGGCTGCCCTGTTTACTTCTGGCACCGCAAATACTGGATGAATAAAGAAGTACAAAATGTAAGGTGCTCAATATAAAATGTCCGTACATATAATATGCCATAGATACATGCACATATATCATGCATGTATATACGACAAAAATGAAGGGAATCCGCAGCTAAAGTGCAAAAAAGAAAAATAATAATAATTTAACGGCTACATCGATGAGCCATGTGGTCAATGTGATCAAGGAGGAAGCCATGGTGTGAAGGAGAGATAAACAGCTTCGCTGCATGAAAACCACACTGTGTTTCTATCACCGGCATTTCTTTGGAAAATATTTGTTGTTATTTTCTCTTTTTTTTAGTTAATTTAAATATTATATTAATGAACTCAAATTACGTGATAGGTCGAAGAACGGCCGCACCTGTGAGTTCCTATCCGAGCAGATAGACTTTCAGGGGATGGCTAAGCAGCCGTATAGTCTTCTGACAGTTCCTGCCATCCCATAAGGGACTTGGTGTGCATCGAGACGTATAATTCACACATTGCTTCAAAACACATCTTATAGCAGTCGGTGATCTAAAGGTAACAGTTGATGGTGAAAGCATTCTTCGACATCTTCGACACCTGAAAAGAACGGAGCGCCAGTAACAAAGAGATCCCCTTCTTCTGCACAGGGTGTTTCTGGAAGAGCAGGACCCTAATATGCACGTTAAAAACATGGTTTCCGCCCTGTGTTCTATGAGAAAGAAGAAAGGCATGATGTGTGGTTATGTAAGAGCTTCCTCTTGTAGTGTGCTCAGGGTGTACTTTGAGCGCAAGTATATATTGTTATTATTAATTAGGAATGCCGAGGCAGGAGCGTAACCTAAAGTGGTTAGCACAAGAATTGGAATGTACGAACTAACCTTCCATATGTCAGTGTGCCACTCTGAAAGCGAACGCGTTTGTAGCAATTGCATACGAGGCAGAGGAAGAAGAAATTGAGCAAGTCGCTGTCGGTGTCAGCTGCTCACAACTGCTGTAGTCATGATGACGTTGGAGGACGCCGAGAAGCTGGTACAGGACTTCGAGAAAAGCGTACAACGCAAGGGTGCGAAAGCCGTCGAACCCTTTAGAAGGAACGTGCCCAAAATGGCTGAGAACAAGTACTTCATTCCCGAGCTCACCCGCTCCCTCGTCGTTATGTTAACCAAGTCGGAAGGGGAATTGGAAGCTGCAATCTTCGACGCTATTTACTTCGTGATCACTGATTTCGGAGATAAGTTGTCAAATATTTTCTACGTGTTCATTCTCACGGCGCTGGTACCTTACGCGTGGAACGAGGCGAACAAAGCAAGTGCGTTCGACATGGTTCGGAAAATCCTGGAGCTTCGAGAGGACTTCGTCAATTATCACTTTCGCATAAACGACAGCGAGCTGCTGCATGATTATGACGACTCAATTCGAAGCCTTGTACGGGGTGCAAGGTCGTAATAAACCCAGCAAAAGACCTCAATTATTTCCGTTCACAATCGCTATTCCGAATGATACCTTTCAACGACGCCACTTGCTGGAAACGGTGGGCGTACGCCTTTTTTGGGACACTTACGCACTGCACAAGTGTCATAAAAAAGCGTATGCCCACCGTTTCCAGCAAATAGGGTCAGTAAAAGATATCATTCGGAATATCTATTGGTCATTGCCGTGTTATGCTGTGAAGTTCTGCTTTTAGAGTGTGTAGTTACCATCTGATTAAAAGTTTCGAAAACAGTAGCTCCTATTGCTTACGTCGACGCTCCATTTTCCTTAAGAGGAATCCTCAAAAGCTGTCGTGTGCTATACTCATAAATATAATGACTGCGCGTCTATCTGCTTGATGGCAACCCCACTGCTGTGGTCCGCAGCCGAGACTACGTGAGAACATGAGACTACGTGAGAACGCGGTTCGCGAGCCCTTCCTGCACCTTGAAAACAGAACATCACTGCATAATACGGCGATGACCAATCGCCATTCCAAATGATATCTTTCACTCACCTTATTTGCTGGATTACACTTATGCACTGCATAATTGTCACAAAAATGGCGTACGCCCACCGTTTTCAGCAAATGGCGTCTCTGAAAGATATCATTCAGAACGAAGATTGGTCATCGCCGTGTTATGCAGAGAAGTTCTGTTTTTAGAGTGTAGGTTCATCGCCTGGTATCGTGCAGTCTTTTGTCTGGTGAGTAATCGGCTTCTTTGTACGAATATCACGTGGCACGCATTCCCTGTACCATAGTAAGTCATGTTACACACATTTTTACCATTTCTATTTACCCAAACCTTCCCACATTTCCTGGGAGCGTTACTTACGGTGTACGGTGCAGAAGTGTTGTGTGTGGCACCCTGTCGGGCCGTGCAACAATGCAACCGTGAGGAAGGTGCGTATGGCTCTCATGAGTGAGGTAAGACACAAACTTTGTTCTCCTGGTGAACAGTTCCTGCTTATGTGGCATCCCCATCCTAATCCCGCACATGTTTTTTTTTTTTTAACATTCGGTGGAACTCCCTCCGTATATGTATATTTAGTAAGAGTGCAGTAATCATTAAATTGTTATCAAACAAGAATTACATCAATCCATAGTACAGTGAACCAGTTTGGTGACAAACACTCGGGGGTAATCTTCTATTTTCGAAATTTCTTCCATCTCGTGTAAGTTGATGCCAAAGGCAGAGATAATTCTTCTGGGATGGAATGTCTTACTAATGCCTTTCGCGCAGAGGTGGTACCTGGGCCCGAGAAGAAAGCGTTCGAAACGTCTCTATTAACATAGACCAGAAATTCCACCGGAATGTGCACACCGCCACTGTGTCTCGACTGGACAGTAAGGTTTGCTTGGATGACGTTCAGCTACCGCTATAGCTTGCGAAAAATCGCTTTCCCTTTCATGTGCTGAATTTTCTGTTATATGAAAGCTTTTGCCCTCAGAATGTCCAAGCCCTGAAGAGTCCTAACTCGTACAGAAACGACTTTTAACGCGTCTTTAGTGCACCACTGACTGGGAGTGCCATATGTGGACAATAAAAGATGTATCCTAATTCATGGTTTTCACAACAGACCTGAGATGTTGGCATCTAATGTGTGCTTTGAATACTGTAACCTGCAGACAGAGTTCAGTGAGCCTGAACGTGTAAATGTATTGTGACAAACCTCAGAACAAACAGAAATGCTTTGGGGATCACTTTGCTTGTTTTCTAGCTTAGAGTTTTAGGAACTTGGTCCAGCTAATGCCTTTCTCGGATCATATTCTGGAGAGCTTCTTACTAGGCGATAGCACGTTCGTCAAGCCAGCATATGGCACTGGCTCCCACAAGCAGATACATCGTAAACGGTAACCGACTGGAATTTGGAATTCAATAGGTTAATGTTTACGGTATTCAGTAATTTCTACCTTGGTTCTCCAAGGAATCCTCTGTTTGGGCAGAAGGAAGAGACGACCTTTTTGAAGTTGCAGTGACGACGATGGGTCACGAGCACTGCAGTAAGCGTAAAACACTGTACATAGGTGATGGTCACTTCTTCATTGTTCGACCCGATCGCACGGGATATACGTGAAGGAAAGTGCATAGGACACTGACCTGGGACCTCTTACGGTTCTTCGAGTTTTACGGTTCACTCGTTGTTGATGACTGAATTGATAAATGAAATTAGTATTCAACGTATTTCATTAGGCAGGCATACTGCCACTGCGCCATTAGTTTTTCTGACAACTTGTCAATATCACCCACAGAACCTGTGTCTACATGTAACCTACTTACTATGCGTTACATTAGAGCACGTGAGTCCTACACTACGCGGAGTTAACGAGAGGTAATGACGAAAATCATAATTTAAAATCATCCGGAACAGGAAGTGCGCAGTCTACTGCATTCCGCTTAATATATACATAGTTCAGCAGCGAACTAGGCTTAGGTCATTCATGGCGAGGAACGCGCGTCATGCATGACTGTTTCGGTAAGCAATCTATTATTGCAGCTAAGTGGTTCCATCGTGCTGTCAGGATGGTGGTCAAGTTTTATTATGAAGTTACCTTTCTTATTGTAATTCTGAGTTCAGTTTCGAGAATGACGCTCTGCAGAAAAGGTACGTATTGTTCGCAACAAACCCTTTGCAAATTAGTGCCAACTAGCGCTTACGCATGGCAGCGGTAGCCATATTGCGGGAGAGGAAGGGTGTTTACGTGTGTGTAATACGAACGCACTGAACCGAATGCGAGTTATTCAGGTCTTGTTGTGCGCATAAGAAAGGCTTTTTTTCGGTTGTGAGATGACATGTGAACAGTTTCCAGTCAAAGCTGCCAAGACTTTCGGAAGAAAGCATGCGTTCGGTCAGCCCGTCCGGTCCAAGTTTCGAGTTAAAACTTTTGCGTTGAGCAGTACGTACGTCAGTTCAAGTTAACTACACATGACAAAACATAATCGATTCCTTCTGTTGTGTCGATGACCATAAATATGCTAATTTTCACATTGGCACATTGTTCATCCGCGTGTTGCAATTCTCAGGCAGGGTCTCTACTTTTTGAATGCGTCGTGCTACGGGAGTAAAAAGAAAACGCAGGATCCCTACGTGTCTCTGATTTTTCTTGACTCAGGCGCGGCAGTTCGAGACAGCGCATGTGACTGCCCTGCAGGCAGGGCAGAGTGTTATCATCAGATTCGGGTGCTGCGCGCCCTAGGATTGCTGCAACAGCATGACGTTCGAGAGAGCCCCCCCAAAGACCTCTTGTATAGGCATACCGCAGCAGTGGACAACCCCCGAGGGAAGAACATTCCAGTAACCACAGTGCAGACTGTGGATTGACGCCGAGTCCAGGAAGGAGGGAGAGATGCACCCCTGCCAGCAAGTATCTACGAAGCAGGAAAACGATGAAGATCCTGCATGGAACAGGAGAGGTGAACGCAGAAGAAGAAGAAGGATCCATTAGTCGCTGCCCTCTTGCACCCTGATACACAGATGGCAAAAGATAAAAAGTTTGGCAGAGTCGTAGGAAGTTCGTCACTCTTTTACCAGCACCCATTGCTTCTATTTCGTCCCAAGGAAAGTGGAATTGCACGGTCAAAGATATGGAACAATTTAATGCGCCGTATTCTTCTCTCTGCATGGAACCTTAGTTACAGGAACTTCCGTTTCTGAGAACTGCTCCTTTCGAAGAAATGGTGAGATGTTCGGGTATACCTTCAATGGTTCTAGAAGGTCCTCAATCTTGAGACCCTTGTCAGCCATAACAGAGCCATTTTCACTGAAGTTCACATGCAGAAAGCCACCTCGGATGACGATGACCCACTCCCTGTCCGACATACTGCCTGTGAGCAGATCTGACATAAATGCCGCAACTCCACTTGGTGCGATTCATATCAATCCTTTAAAAGTATGAATACACTTGTACTTCTTGTAGAGTACGTTCTTGACTGCAGTGCAAAGCAGGGGTCGAAACCGGAACTGAACCGTAACCGTAAACCGCAAAAAACGTTATTTTTTGCTGAACAGAACAAGAACCGAACCGTATACATTTTTTCTTTCCCCTTGAACGAACCGGAACTGAACCGAAAAAAATATGATGCGGTAACCGGTTCGCCAAACAGTAAAAACGCTTTCCCAGCTCCTTACAACTGGACTGCCACCCACCATCTCCCTGCATCGCTCGGAATCTTGCCAAATTTATGAGGCGGATATATATATATAAAAAAAAATATAAACCAAGAAGTGCTGAGTCCATGCACCTTCTACAGCCTCATGTCCAAAAGGCCCACGACATCCCTATGCATTTTTCTGACTCGAGGTGCGAAAGAAAAGGGGGTGGTATATGACAAAAACACTTGGCATTGCTGCCTCGGCTGTTTCCTTCATTCAGCGTCGCAGTGCGAAGGCGACGTAATTAAACTGTAATAGCTCACATGACTCCTCAAGCAACGTGGACAACCAGCGATCACAGGAAGGAGATTGCGCGCGACCCAAAGCGTCGAGCTCTGGCGCCAGCTAGGCGCCAACCGTCGGAGAAAGAGACGCGGCCGCTGCGTACATTGTGTTGTCAACGGGCACCAGGGCAGCTCGTCGTGGTTTTTCAGCTCCTCTGACCATTGTAAGTACCAACACATGAGTTCAGTTACATCAGAAGCAGTGAATAGTAGTGATGCAGTAGTGGCGAGGTCATGTTTTTGTGTGAGAGGGAATGTACTGTTCTTCGAAACGCGGAAAGAAGCAGCACACAGCACCGCCTGATTCAAGACGATGTACTTACGTACTGAGGACAACGTGAACTTTTTCTGGTCGTGTCAGTGCACACACAAGGTGTGGACATTCACCGCCTCAAACGTGGAAGCGTTGTGAAAATAGTAGCCTATCATTGAAATAGGGGATGTAATTGCTAATATGCTCGCTTCCATGGCATCGAACCGTCAGTAAGCCAGGCTGGCACTCTTCGTCAGTTCCCCTTACTTCGGTTACGTACGTTAATGCGCTTTCATTATTAGTGAGCTGTCCTTGACCTCAGCACAGTATTTTTCTTGTCTTTTTCCAGTCACGTCATACGGCGTGAAAGTAGGAATCCCGTGTGGGAGTTCTTCGTTTACGATAGACGGAGCAACATGTCAAGATCGAGGGATGTAACTTCGATATGAAAGGTGATCACGCAGCAAGCTTAGAGAGCCACGTCCAGAGTATTCACCCTGATGTCTATGAGTCTCATATGCTGTCGAAACAAAGACCCAGCAAAAGGCAACAAGACGCGACAGCATGTTCATGCAACAAGCGATCCTCTTCACAGCAAAGCCGAAGTGAGACGAAGGAAGACGACGAAGAATGCCGTTTCAAAGGACAGGTGGAGGCAGAAGAAGAAGAAGGCCAGTATTGTCTCCGCTTGCGTGGAACTAGTCACAACAAATGGACGTCCCTTTCAACTGATGGAAGATTTGGGATTTCGGAGCCTTTTGAATCCCCTGATAGAAATTGCAGGCGGCGGTTTCGCGATCAACTCTAAGAATATTCGAAAAGAGGTCTGTGAGGTCGCTGCGAAAACACGACAGCGAATCGCTGAGGTCCCGTCTTTTCAGCTTGAAGATTGACTGCGCCACCCGCATAGACAGAGCCGTCCTGGGTATCAATGCACAGTATATTCAGAATGGAAAAATCGTTGTACGGACACTTGCAATGAAGAAGTTGTACGAGCGGCACACCGCACAATACATCATACTCCAAATCCAAGATGTGCTAGCGAGATACAAGCTTGGGGTGAACCAAGTGTACAGCTTGACAACAGACAACGGTAGCAACATGTTAAAAGGTGCAAGTCTGTTGAACGACGCGACCTGTCGTGAGAGTAGCGACTACGAGGACGCCCCTACGAGTGACGACATTTCTATGGACATTGATGAAGAGTTCAGCCTCAGCGGCGAGCACCAGAATGTACGACAAATACATAGCGTTCGATGTGCAGCGCACACGCTGCGGTTGGCAGTGAACGATGCTTTAATACATGAGACGACTGTTGATATATTCACGAAATGTCGCAAGATTTCAAAGAAGCTTCGAACACAGACACTTATGTCTTTCATTCGCAAGCTTAAGCTGAAGAAGCCAATCTTGGACTACGTTACACGGTGGATGTCTACTGTAATTATGCTCAAACTCCTGACTGAGCTCAGAGGGTTTTGCGACGACATGTTTGGTACGGACATTGAGTTTCGCCTCCAAGATGACGAGTGGAGAGCAGTGGATGACGCCATTGGCTTTGACGCCCGCCGAAGAAGCCACAAAGAGGCTTCAGTCGGAGCAATTGACTCTCGGTGACTTTTATTCCTTGTGGATAGCGTGCAGGGAGAGAGCAGCAAAACTGACATCTACTCTGGCATCCAGTCTGGTAGCGGCCATGCGGTCAAGAAAGAGGCGTTTATTTGAAAGCGAGCTGTTCTGCTCAGCAATTTTCTTGGACGTCCGTTACCACGTGCTATTGTCTGACGACCAACGGACAAAAGGTCCACCTCGCAAGACTGTGGAAACGTCTATCACCACCTTCAGCCTGGAGTGGGTCGGTACTATCTGGAACCATTAGCTCTGAAGAAAAGGAAGGGGAAATAACCGAGGATGAAGTTGAGGAGTTTCTTAGACAAAAAGATCGTGCCCGGCCTACTGCGACTCTCGTCCACTCCATATTGTCAATGCTCGATGCTGCCGAGGCAAAGTCGAGGATCTGTAAACAAGCGGACATCCTTAAATATTGGGAATGCCAGAAGGAAAAAGAACCCAGAATGAAGTCACTGGTGGACGTTGTCCTTGCTGTACCCGCCACTCAAGTAAGTGTCGAAAGAGCATTTTCTACTCTCAAGTACATACTGTCTGACCATCGCTCCAGCCATGCACCCGACATATTGGAGGACATCCTTGTTGTGCGTTCCGCCCGTGTGTGAACACCTGTGTGTTCATATGTGTTCAGCGCTGGTATAAGGAGTTAATGGCAAGGTATATGGAAATGCTCTGTGAGAAATTGCATATATATTTGTATTATGTTTTTCCTCTTTGCATTAGAGACGAAAGAATTGCAAGAGGCCTTGCATAACCGAGCTTTTTACTTCTGTGCTTCCTTCTCTCGTTTTTCTCTTTAGAAATTGCCCATAGCTTTTTGTACTGAAGTTCAGTAGTACGCTGTACCTCATTACTTCTCTCTTTCTCCTCATTACTTCTTAAAGGATAATCTGGTGTGAACCGCGTGGTTCTTTGTAGCTCTGAAGTGTAGAGACGAGGGCGTAAGAGGAAGGAAGGAGAAGCAAGGTCATCGCCGCGGAACCTAATGTTACGTCTCCTGTCGTAGATTGCTTAACACAGTATACGTAAACCGGTTCGAACTGATTAATATTGGTTCAAACCGTTATTTTTGTTGCGCTGAACCCGAACCGAACCAATAACCTTGAACCGGAACTTGAACCGAACCCCCCAAAATAACGGTTCCGAGCCCTGGTACAAAGGAGCTAGACGCCTCACACTTGATTTCTGTCCCATCAGAAATGACACGTGTTGTTGGCTCGCGCTCTTTAAATGCTGTCGGCATGCTACGGTCAACAGCTTCGCGTGGCTGTCACAGGGGAAGCTTCCCTAGCTGCAGGTACGTGACATTCAGCCATGAGGTTATGATCCTCGAGACATAGCTTGTCGACACACTAAATAGACGTCCAAAGTGGTGATGGAAGAGGCCTAGCCTCAGCTTAAACAGCACCAGGAAAAGTTGGTTCTCACAGCTGAGTTCTTGAGGACGACCCCGAGGCCCTGTAGCGTCGGCGTCTTGTGGGCGGTCGCAGTTCAAGGCTACAATGTTCTCATCTGGATCAAGAAATGTCAGCAGTGCACGAAAAGTGCGGTAATTAAGAAGGCCAGTGTAAAAATTGAAGTCGTCGTCACTGGACTGAAATCTTTCGATGCAAAATGGCATTTTTTTCCTCTTCTAGCTCTTTGCTCTTCTCTTTGCACATCTGCAGTTCATGCGGCAGTCTGTAATTTTCTGATGTATTCATCTGTAGTTGATTCTTCACTTCATGAAGCTCCTGCTTTAACTTCGTGACAGCCCTCTCTTTACACGCCGTAACTGTCTCAGCATCAGCGAGTGCCTTTTGCAGAAGTTGAAGTTGCTGCTCTGGTGGAAGCATATTTTCTGAGAGTCCATTATGTCAGGCATTATGAAGTGTTGTCCACTGAACCCGTTCTCTGGGTTTGAATTTGGCACAGTACAGCACGCCTTATCACAGGTCGACGAACGTTTGCTGGAACACGTTTGCTGAGCGCAAAGACGGATGGCACAGTGCGGTCACGGAGAACACGTTTAGCACAAAATCCGCCTCGACAAAGTTGCTGTGCTTGGAGCACACTTTCGTGTGCCTTGTTACTTCGAACAGTGACCCTTCTTTTATTTTTATCTTGATGATCCATTGACCGAACACCGCTGGGTCCCCGGGACTTGTTGCATGTTGAACTTATGGCATGTTACCTCAAAAAGATACGTGCAAGTTCATGAACTGAGACCCGGACATGACAAGTACACGACATTTATGGGCCGTTAAAGACCGGCAAATTTGCTTCATGACGGCCAAAAACTGTTCTGTTTTGCACCTATAAAGCTAAAAAGTAGAATCAGACAAAGACACCGTACGAATAAGTACTAATCTGTTTTTTTCTCTTTCTTTTTCATGGAAGTCGGATGCATCCCAACCCATAGAAAGGCTTAGGGAGACCGTTGAACGGTTAGCCACAGTAGTGTGTCTGTTTTATTACGATATCACCATTGTTTTTGTGCTTTTTTCTCTCTGCCGTTGTCGTTGAGATTAGATAACGACGCATACTTCTAATCTACTACTGATTTGTTTGTCATCACGTAAACACGTAAAGGGCGATAAACGAAAAATTGCCTGCCGTGCGCAAGCCCAAAACATTGTGGCACGCACGTTTGGTGCGACCGCGGCTGTTTGCCACGATTCAGCAAATTGCCATAGTGCAACGAACTATCAATTATCTGACACAGCAGAGACCTACCTTCCTTCCATCCTTGTACGTATAACTCACTGTTTGCAAAGCCGAACACAGCAACTGCAGGGCATATCGCCTGTCTGTTAGCGGATACTTTCACGACAGCATACCGAGGGCGTTCCAGCTGTTCCCGCAACATGGCGGCCTCGCGCGGTGCGTGCGCTTTTCGACAGCTGACGCTGGTCTATTGCGCTTGTGGTGGTGCTGTATGCGACTGCACAAAAAGGTCGCGGTAGCCCGTACCATGTCATCCCGTGAAGTTCTGCATTGACAGTGCTAGACAAGTACAAGGCTGCACTCAAAAACGAGAAGGTGCAACACGACCATCACGCGTCGGATCATTTATTAATATTTATTATAATATTATATATTCATATTCGTGCCTTATGAAACCGCTTCCTGCACTTGCACGGCTGCGGCTTTTTACAGGACGTGAAAATTGCGTTAATTGCGGACGCTTTAAGGACACTTTCGCACTAAGCGTAAGCGTCTTTGCTTTAAAGATAGCAAGGGATTCTCAAAAAAAAAAAAAAAAAAGATTGCTTCAAAGAAGAAAATCAGCAATCAGAAAATCAGAAAAGCAATAAGGTGTCACTTTAACATGTCCAGCGATAACCTACATGTCGTACATTTCTATACTCTTTCAGCTACGTCTAACGCTTTTGCTTTTCTAGCCCCCGCAGAGTCTACGTCGAACCCTCGTTGGTACGGCGCGTCACGAAGCATTAAATCGAACTCAATATCACAAGATTCGCAAGAGGAGAGATACGGTCACTTCAGAGCTAAGCTTGATCAGAAGTCAGAAGTCGTCATACTCCTCGTGCAACCGAACACATATACAGGGAACCGTTTACAATATTTTCGGCCCAACGAAGGACCGGAGTCTACATCGGAAGGAGCAACGGGAGCAGATGATACGCTTTCACAGTCGCTCGTCAAAAACGACATTCAGCAGTGGGTAAGGAATTACAAAACAAGGAGATATCTCATAATCAACGTATCGTCGAAAGAGGCTGCAAAAAGTATTGTCCACTTGGAGAAAGTTGCAAAAACCGATGTTCACAGCATACTTCAGCCCTACTATAGTATCATTCAGTTACGAACGTCCCCAGATGATATTCATAGAATGAGTTCCTCTGCTTTCTGCAGGCATATGGTGTAACTACTGTGAAAAGAGAGATTGTGTTCAAAAGGTATGAGGGTGGGTCATCTACTCTTAGGACAAGTACTGTCAGATATGAGGTCAATCTGGACTCTAGGCCACACCCAGTAATAGAGTATGTATATCCCCTCCCGCACAGTACCTCGAGCGTCAAAAATTTAGTCACTTTGCCAGGGATTGCCGTGTAGTACAGGAGTGCACAATATGCTCAGGCCCAAAAGATTTCAAAACTTGGACTGCGCGAAGAGAGCCAAGATGCGCTAACTGCAACTGAAATCATGTATCCTCATACGGGGCATGCAAGACTGCCAGGTCTGCTGCAGCAGTGCATGCTCGAAGGGCTTTAGAGAGCGATGCAAATCCTAAGAAAATATCTAGGCCAAATTCAACTTTCCTCGAGGAGCATTTTCAGGAGCTATCCTACCTCCTGTCAAAGATTTACCGCATATTCTATCTGCATCACAAGAATGAATTGCGAAAGGACCCCGAACGCGAAGGACCATTGCCCAAGTGGCTGCGATGGACAAAGCCAAGCCTATATGGTCTGTGGTAGCCCCGAAGTAAAGATGATGAAGACCCCGGGAAAACATGAACCTTAGTGCAGAAATGCGTAGCATAAAAATAAGAAGCGAATGCTGCCTTCTCGTGAGAATCCGAGAATCATTACGGCAATACACACGTCTGGCAACCTGCAGACATCCTCTTTCTCGACATTTACCTCGAAGACAAGATTCTGAATTCTGTAAAATAGTGAGGCCCTAGAAACCCGTGATTTCAAGTACAAACGAGTCAAGTCCGAAATAGTGCCAATTTGGACGCTCCAGACATCTGCGGTAAACACCACCTTGCCAGGACATCCTTCGAAGGCGAAATCAGCACCTAGTGTACTTGGACAAATCAGTCTGACGGTACTGCACTTTGCTAAAGGGAGAACAAAAAGATTAAGAGATGCATGAACAGACTCGACTCCACTAGCGAGTTTGCCATTCCGGATAGGCGGATCGAAAATAGCACACGTCTTTCACACTGAACGTCATCGGTAGCAGCAGAACTGAATTCCATTCAAAAGTTCCAGCACTAGCTGGTGCTTAAATAGCGCTGGAGTAGGCAACCCCGACTATGTCTACTATCTCTATATTATTTTTGGCATAAACAACATTAGTACCGAGTTTTCGCCTTCCAATGTATCGATGCGGAAACTTTTGTCGAAACGACGCAGTGAAACGTGAAGGCTGCTGATCTCTTAAGCAGTAACACACATAATCAACCACCGTGAGTGCAGACGGCTCCTTGTTTGCTTCCAAGCTTGTTAAAACACATTTTGAAGTATTTTTAACAAAAACAAAGTTGGCCTCAGACATTTTCACGGAATGCGTGTTAAATTCTCGGTTCATGCGTGAATCTACCTACTTGCGTGTTTGGTTTTCTTTTTCATTTTTTGTTCTTGGAAGGAGTTTTTCTATTTAGAAAAGAAAGAAAAAAGCAGAAGAAACCCGCATAGCGGGATGAAATACTGGGGTTAAAAACACTTGACGACCAACTAGAAATCCGCGCAACTAATTTTCTCCGCGCGTCACTGCGAACACTAGGACGCAGTTTTGCATATACCTGTGATCTATTCTCCCGTCCGAAGGTCTCACGTGTGAGAATGGTAACAGTGTGTGCTACTCTTTGGCAGTGACTATACAGACATTCATGTGCGCAGGTATCACGGAAAGAAACTCCACGGCTGTCGCGTCAACGTCGAAGCAATGCTCAAATTGAGGCTCTTAATCGTCAACGACGCACTATCTGGCCGTTCTGGTGGTTCGGTGCACTTACACTGCCTTACTTCTACAGCGGCCTGTATGGATACCCCTATCTGTATTCCTGGTACCCGTACGGTCATCATTATCCATTTCGGTGGGTCTACTACAGACCGGTTGTCATGAACCCTCCGCAGCCAACCAGTCCTGCGCCCACTCCAGAAGCAGCTGCGTAGATGTGTCGCGGTGTGCGGTTTTTCTCTGCACTTCTTATTTTCGTCTGCTGAAAATTTCTGCAGGTCTATATAGATGGGAAGTCATAAGAAGATATTCAAAAATCGTAGTAAAATTACTTTGAAGGCTCTACATAAGCACTCACGTCATTTGTTAATAAAACTCGGTCCAGTTACATGTTTGGCGTCTGTCGCTATGTTCGCAGTGTGAATCTACAGTTGTGTAAAAAGATTTTGATATGCGCGCTCATCTCACAGACACATGGAACCCCTGTGCATGATGATATGCGAATGCGAATAAAGCATAAAAGTGGACAGCTATGGAAAGGCCCATACCGTGGTTTAGATGAGTGACCAGACCCGTACATATGCGGTGCCAAGGCTTGCATTTATTCAAAGAAATGTACAGGAAGTCACTGAATGGCTGTACGTGTTGTCTATACTGAACGCCATCTACAAGTGGCATCCGTGTACGCCAGCAGCCACTATATTCTTAGGCTGGCTGCGCACTAAAATAGCTGCATTATAAAGAGAAACATGATATTCACAATGTTCTATGGTACTGATGGAGTGGAAACAGCACCCTGACGAGACACACACAAGAAAAGAGGAAAAAACATAACAAAGTGAACAGGAGAACAGGTATTATTCTATGGAGCTCGTCCTATAAAGAACAGAGAACTTTTCAGTGTTTGTAATCGGATAATTACAAACCCAAAGACAAAAAATAAAAAATAACGTAAAAAATGTGGGAGGTAAAGAATTGGCATTCTCCATCGTAGGGACCAGGTGCCCGTCGGCACACTCTTCGGGTCACGCATTCAACGGGACACGCAAGACAGGCATTCTTTTGCTCACGTTGAAACAGTAGTCGGTCGACAGCCAACGGTAATGGGGAAAAAGCTGGAATGGGTGCTGCTCTTTGGATTGCTCTACGCCAGCGGTAAGTGACGGGCGCTGTAGCTCTGTCCAGGTTTGTATCCGGCCTGTTAGAACGGACCTTCACAAGACAGAACAGCAAAAACGAATTGCCATTCGGAATTACGTAACCACCGCCAGGTCGGACACCAAAAATGGTGGCCGTACGCGCCATTTACTAAGCGCATACGTGTCACAGAAATGGCGTGCACCTGGCTTTGTCCACAAATCGGCTGGGTACGTGTACGGTATCACTCTGAATGACGATTCCTTCTTATTGTGTTAAGTGATGAAGCCCTGATTGTTATAGTGTATATTTCTGGCGACTACAAGCACAATATTTGGTCTCTTTCTGCAAAGAAACAAGGCTGATGCGCAACAGGCGTAATGCGCAGCAGTCCCAATATACGTACTGTAAAACCTCGTGCAGGGATGTGATAAACTATATCATATAACCAGTGCAGCACAAACGATCTATCGCGACGATGGTGAGCTCAGGTTAGCATCTGGCGTGTATTTTGACACTGAAGACAGTGCAGCTGATATGCAGCTAAAACCGAACTCATAACGAAAACGAAACTACGGAAGTGATCTCATATTACTGCCTATCCTCCAACACATAACAACCACAGAATGCGGCATCGGTTGCCAGTTTTGTGGGCATATACAGATGTTCCCTTCATGAGTTCACGGGCCGCCCTTCCGTTTTTCTCGCTACGAACACAAGGCGACAAAATGCAAGAGGAACCTCTGAAAGTGCACGATCAATGTTCCCCGAGTACAAGCACAAAATATCGCAGGTTCAGCGTGGTATAGGTCAAGATGCATGCTATAGCTGGGTTATAGCTCCCATGTTTGCAATTTTATTACGTAAAAAAAAAAAGGAATATGAAAACGCCAAGGCATGCAGAATTTTCGCTGCATGGGCGCTCTCTGGTCCGCGTTATCGGCAGTAAATCACGTATCGAACGATAATACTCAAAGAGAAAGCTTTCTTCCAGTTGTGGCAAACGATCATCGCATATCGAAGAGGACTTATGGCTACGGTAGACGTGGTGGCTACAGGAGAGGCGGCTATAGGGGTGGTTATGGAGGCATGGGAGGGTTCGGCGGTGGATCCGGCGCTTTCTATACAGGCATGGTGTCTGGACTTTCAAACACGCTCTACAATCAAGCCCTCGGCGGATACGGGGGACTTGGAGGCGTTCAGTATGTCTACGTACCAGTTGTGCCAGCCGTGGATGACTCCCTGGTAGTGGCCGGTGGTATTCCTGGAGCCGGCATCGGTAGCGGTCTGGGCATCAACAGAGGTAATTTATTACGATACGTCTCACGTACACAAACGCATGTCGATCGACGAACGACGACGCGGTACGCCCGCAGCAATATCAGGTTTCACCATATTAGCAACATTGGTTACTAGAGCGTCGTTGGGGAAAGGCTGGAAGGCGTACCAACAACAACAGATTGATGACTTGAAGGTTATGAGGACATTCGCCTCATAATTTGCTCTTAATTAATAACTTGGGAATTAAGGTCAAGAATTTCAGTTTATGCCAAAATGCTATTCATATATATATATAAAAAGAATGTAGCCCAAAGCTCTTTGGCTGCACGTAAAGAGCAAGTGTATATACACTTGCAAACAGAAAAATGAAGCGCGGACAGCAGTAGTGTGGGAGTAATAGAAAAAATGTTTATTAGGGGAAGATTGTGGAAATTTAAAAGTCGACGTTTCGACGGCGGCGCCGTCTTCGTCAGTCGTGACGAAGACGGAACCTATTCTATATGTCTGAATTTGAAGACTATTCAATTTGGGTATTATTATTAGTAGTACGCATAATATTACTCTATATTCAACAATGTGTTTGGTGTGTGGTCAGTTATAGGAAAATGTATCTCTAAAGCTGTTTTGCTGAATATGCGATGTGCGAATTGCGCGCACCATGGCAAGGTATTTCTAGGCTTCAATGCATGTTTACATGTCAAGATCGGCTCCGAGTTCCGCAGCTTTTTCTACAGGATCACTATTCTCTTGTTATATTCAAAGAAGCCGAAGCGACTCTTCCTGAGTTCTGGATTGTTCGCATGGTATGGCAGGTACGCACAGCAAGCTGCCTTCGGGTGGGGTTGTTATCTGGTTTCTAGAGTAATGGTACTACACGTGTAAAGGGGCCTACCTCCAGAGTAGGTAGCTCCCTTACCTGATGACAATACACACATATTCAAATTGAAAGATGTCTTTTTTTCCCATTTAAGACCATCTTTTTTTTACCGAGTTCTGTAACACGCATAGTACAGCGAGAACGAATCATATTTTTTATGTATACCAAGAACTGGAACAGAGAGTATAATGACGAGGAATAATGAACGGTTCTATGCGCACGGTAAGGTCTAGAACAAATTTTGTCAGCAGATGCTCAAGCCTGAATATCCTGTGATATCTGCAATTCCGCATTTTCGGACAAGCACCAGAAGGGAGCTGATGTTACCAGCCACTAGAATAAAATTGATTATTTATCCTAATGGCTCATAACTTGAGTTCTTTTAAAGAAAAATAATAATTAGCTTCTCGGGTGCTGTGCTCGTTATTATATAAAATATTTTTCATTATATTTATTCCTTAGTTGGAGTGTGCCCACATACAGCTCCTAGAAGGTCCTTAGGAGCCTTAATACCACCAGTACCCAGATTACTGCGGTATTATAAGAACTTGAACACATTTCTTTGAAATCCGTAAGATACTTTACATGTGGTGGTGATGCCTGGTGAAAGTATGTGCTAATGTATGTGTTATATGAGTTGGTATGTGTGTATATGTTAATAGAGCAAGTGCATTCAGCATCTTCTTGTTATCTCCTCTCTGGTTTACGACCTTTGAACGCCATTTCAACAACCTCCTGGTCTTTAAGAATTTAGTCATCCACGATAGAAGGGAGATAGTGCGAGCAAGCTGGTACGATATGCCGGCACACACAAAGAAGAAAAAAAAAAGACCCAGAGATGCAAAAAGGGCGAAAAAAAGATTTTGTTGCCGTGCCCACTTTCCTCTTATCTCTGTGTTCATTCGTGTTTGTGTTTACCGTTGGTAAGCCTATTTCGTATTCTTCGAGGTGCTTAGACAGGAAGCTGCAAAGCCAAAGCTTCCAACTAAGCTCGCACATGTTTCAGATAATATGTCGACGGCTATACTAGTACTCTCTTGCGTGCACTGGACTTGTTCGGCTGTCGTGCACTGGGCTGACCGGAAGTTCGGGTGTTAATTCCGCATACGAGATGACGTCGCTGTCTCGTTACATGCGAACATCCTATCAGTCCTTAATTTATGCCGTGGTGTCGCTCCTTACCCAGAAGTTCTTTGGTGTATGGCCTTTGGTCAACACTAAACCTAACGTCTGACGACAGCAGGCTTCTCTCCGCAGGCATTGGTAACGGTGGTATCGGCTACGGTGTCACTAGAGACAGCAGCGAGCAAGCCATGTTTCTCCACACGGACGCGAAGCCGTCAGTGCGAGTAGGTCAGACGACCGAAGGAAGCACGACGCCTCGGAAACTGACGATAAGCGGTGAAAGGGTGATACCGAAAGCATATCAGCTGGGATTGGGTCGTTCGTACGCGGTAACTCCGCCGAGACAAGCAGCATCCCTGACCAGTATGGGAAGAACAAGAGTGTCCCAACGCAGGACAATGCACTGAAGACTCAATCGCGTCGCATACACTCCTGAAAACGCACGCGTTTCGTAGGCCTGCAACTTTTCTGTCGATTCTCCTTTTCCCGACCTTTGATCTTACGCAACGCTGGCATCCGTCTTTCCTGCTGTTTCTTTTTTAATACGGAATAAAATAGATATTTTTTTTTTCTAACTGGGCTGACCGATGTTCATTTTCCCTTATGTGTTCCGTGACAGTGGTGAATCATATACGTCACTCCCTACAGTTTGTCCATTCGTGTACGGCATACTGCACAAAGACGAACATGTGGTGAGCATTCTTATCTCTGGACGGATTTAGACAGAGCGATAAAAGGAGAACTAAGACTGCGGACGTGCGGTCGGCTTCTCCTGTACGATAAGTCAGTGTCACCGCTAATTTTGCTGTCTACTTATTTCATGTGTGTAGTCAGTGCTCTGTTAGTGTTTATCCGCAGCACGTTTGGCCTTGAGCGCTAGATGTCGTGGTCCGCGGTCCGTCGAACCTTCAAAACATTTAAAGAGCGAATGTCCAGTCTGTTCAAGGCATATTTCTCTCGTCTGCCTGTCGCTTGCCAGATGATCGTACTCATTGGTTGTTTCGCATTCTTATTTCGCCGAAAAGTTGTGGTAAACAAAAGAAATCACTTGCCTGCTCGCGCGCAAACGTTGGATTAAATAGAAACTAGCTGGGAAATGAAGTGATTCACCGTCTGTGTGGTATTCCACACTGTTCAAATAAGACATGGCCACAAATCGCACTCGAGGCCAACCAATAACAACAGTGATATCATCCTCGCCCACGATTTGTTCGGAAGCGGTGCCCTTCGATGGAGCAGCCACCGATTAGAAAGAAATAATATTCTTTTAATTGATGGAGGGCCACGACAGTGTCTTACGATGAGAATCTGCTGTTAGCAGTGCAGAGAGCAAATACGTTTTACCACCACCCCAAGCTTTCTTTGTAGAACTTCACCTGATAATACGATGCGCCCACAGTATTTTACCAAACAGAACAGTCGACGACGTAATTTGGAATGGCGATTCGTCCTCACCGTGTCACTATGGTGAAGTTCTGCTTGTCGAATATACAAATGTATCGTTCTGTGAAAATTAATCTGCTTCGAGCGTGTTATGTATCAAGTTCTCTAATGCGAGTGCAGGCTTATATGAACTCAGATACCTACCAAAGTTTCGAACTGCGACCGAGATCCTCATGTAGCAGAACTGCACGTAAGTAGATCATGGGTACAGTACTGAACACAAGTAGAAATTCATCGCACGCACGGATACACACAGTTGCTTAATCGCCTGTTTGTCTCGTTATGGAAGTTGCCCTGTTGCCGTGGGGACGCAATATATAGGGTACTGCGATTGGTATCGCCGTTTGGCAAATGACTTACCGATGCCTTCCGGCTCATCGCATGCCCTCTGAGTCTGGAGGTATATGCCTTTAGCATATTTCTTAATAAGCGTGAGGCCTGAAGAGTTCCGCTACACTATTTGATGTTTGCTTTTGACTGCTTTCCTTATGGGAAAGAGATCAAGGGTAGATGGCATAAAGCACGCGCAAGCGATATTTGCCGACTGTTACCGGAGATATTTGACTCACCTGGGTCCATGGTTAGATGCTAAAGTGTTACCTGATGGCGCTGTAGCGATCAGGCTTTTGCAGGCAGATGAATTCTATAAGCAACGTAATACAAACAGCCGCATCGAAATGGAAAGCGTACTTATGATTTGTTATTATTGATTTCCCAGTTGCTTCTTACGCAGACTCTTCACAATGCTTAACTAGTAGTATGTAACCATCAAGTAACTAGGTATCGGTGCACAGAATCCTCTTTAGGTGCGTTCTCAAGCGTTGCGATTCAAGGCACAGAGAGGGCGCCAGCGTGTTCAGGTAAGACACTTTCGGGCGTAATCATGAACTGTTGCCTCTGAAAAGTGCTGTTACCTCGTGACCACCAGGCCGACTCTCACAAAAAAGAAAGAAAGCTCTCTCTAGTTGTCGCAAGTTGAAGAGGGACGGTACACTACCAACGCACGCTTTTAACGCCCCTGTCACCTGTGCATTTCGAAGGAGTTGACGGGCTTTTGATGTTTTACGACCCACCAGGTTATTTGACCTCCTCTCTAAAGTTGCGAGTTGTGCCGGCTGTGTACATCACTTACAGAGGAGAAACATGTCCAAGTGATGCCATCCAGAAGTCCATTAAAAGGTTCCCCGTTGCCATGGTACAGCTCATTCCTGACGAGGCATTGACTATAGAGTGAAACAGTTTCCCCTTAATAAGCGTCTTTTTCTGTTACTCCTAATTTTCGCAGTACGCTCCACATTTTTTCCACGGGGATCCAAGCATTGGAGCATCATTGCGCGAAATGTGTGGTCCCCAAAGGGTACTACGTCGAAAAGTAACACAAGTTCGTTCCGCTCTGTCGCCTCCTTCTGGGTCAGCCTTTTGGGACGCCCCTCGCGCGCCCTTAGTGAATGTGTTGATCAAATAAGACTTTTTTACAGCCCACTCGGCCATGTAGCTAATAATCAGCTACTGCTTGGTGCTGCACATATGTTCTACATAGACAGCATCTGTAGCTTAGCATAAGTCGAAGACGATTCCCAGGTTAAGATCTGGCGGACGAAAGACAAGAAAACATGTAAATAAGTTGAAACAAGTCCAGAAAACATAGCGATATCATATGAAGCGCAGTGAGAATTCTCATAGAATAGGAGCGCTTTTCGTTTACTCATTGGTGGGGATGTTTTTCTTTTGAGGTTGAAAGTGAAGGCAGAAGAAAGCCAGATTTGGGCACTCCACAACGCGTAAGCAGCTATGCGTATGGCCTAAACGTATAGCCGGAGGACGCACAATAAGAGTGTTGCAATGCCCACTGCTGTTCCTAATAAATCGTAATTTATGCCGTACGAGTCACTTGGGGGGGAATCACTTCTTGTTCAGAAACCTAGGAGCACAGCAAAGTCGCCTTACCAAATGTGAGATCTCTTTCCGTGATGGCGGTCAGAGCATTCTAGAGCGGTCAGTCGGAGGTCGGAGCCAAGCGTTGTGAAAGTATAGGTCGCACACAGTAAAAGCGCTACATATCTACCGCCAAAAACACAGTGCATCGCAGGAGCGCTTTGGAGCGTTCCGAAATTTCCATTCCAAGGCAGCATAATTACTGCCATGTGAGCTATTCTAAACTAACCCAACATAATCCGTGGAGCACGCTCCGCCGTTCAGCGCTACTGGCCAGAATTTTATCCTCGTCACGTTTCCTTCTAAACTTGGGCTGGTAAGCGACAGGCACCCGTGTCGGAGACTTATCCGTATGACAATAGTTTCGATTGCAACGCGACTCCTGTAGCGCTTTCATTCGTCGTCCACCTTTTGGCTGTATCACGTCGGAACCCTGTGGATGTGCGGTTTCGAAAACTGTATTTTGAAACGCATTTGCTGAAAATGCCAGCAATATCGCTGGCTGAAACAAGTGAACACTCGAGTGTCTTCCACAGTTCTGTCTCACTGCTTGCCATAATCTATATCGCTACAGTCTTACGATCGTACTGCTTGTGCGTAGATAATATATTATAAAAGACTAAAGGAGATAAAGCATGAACTCTTTATACAAATATGACTCTTGCAGTAAAACATTTGCTATAAATGCATACGTATCTAAGCGGTGTCAGCACTGAATATTCTATGGCACACGTCTATTTTCACAGCACATGGTCATCGCAAAATGCAGCGCACGTACCGGAATACGGCGAACAATGGTTGAGTCTTCTTAGAACAATAGTTTCTTCTCCCTTGGCTCACTAGTTGAATGTGTCTCTGTCGATACGCGCACTACAGGTGTTCCACTAGATTGGATACACAAGAAAGGTTGCAGCGTAGCATGCAGCCAAGGCACAGGTAAAAGACACGGTGACATAAGAAGCCACCGTTGCAGTCACATGGAACATGTATCCCATGAAAAGAGAGAGAAGAACTTGTGCCAGGTACTCCGCTCCATCAAGTAACGCCAGGCACTCGCCAATCCCTTGCTTCCTTGTGATGTTGTAGCCCTAGAAAATATTGGATTATTACCACAGACACGAGGCGTGATCGAGAAAGGAGCCGATCTCTTAGGCATGCTTACCGTGTCGAAGGAAAGAAACATGACACGTCAACACCACCTAGAAGACACAATCCCCAGCAGCACAATGTACTCAAATTCGAGTGAATTAGGGATGTTCGGGTTCATCAAGGTTGTGTTTGTAGTTCGCAGTATGCCAGGGATGCAGCAACAAACAGATGAGCCACCTGACTTTCAGGACATTGTGCTGCTTGGGATGCCATTTCATACCCTTCTCTCCACTACTATTTTGTCGTCTGCCGCGACCTCCTTTTTGCTCAGCAGAGAAAACGTGTCCGAGATTCAGAGTCGTGGCAGAGGAGGAAGTGTGTGGGAGTGCTGCGAGCCGTAGTGTCATAGGCGTAGGTGGCATTGGACACGCACTTATCATACAAGTAAAAATAACGAGTACTCCTCACAACCTAGGGAGAAAGCCTCCTGTCGTTAAAGCATAGCTTAAGGTTTTATGGGTAAGTATACGCCTCCTTATATACTCTGCGAATGCGTAGACATCCGTAGACCTAATTTATGTCTTCCTGCTCCACCATGACCCTGAATTCCCCTTTCTTCAACAAGAAAATAAAAATGATTTGTGCAGTTATTGACGTAGCGATAGACTACGGGATACATCAGGAGAGGAGGGATACCGAATGACCTTCTGGTTTCTAGGTGGTAGTCTTGAGACCCGTGGTCCACAAACTACGGGGATAGGGGCTCGAGTGAAAGCATTTCGAAGTGGCTGTTTTCTCTTCATAATGCTGGGCGATTATGGTATTCCTTTTTACGTTAGCAATACCAAGTGCAATAGCAACTGCATGTGCAAGCACCGATTAATATGAAGTAAGAGAGGAAGGGTACCTGGTAGAAGCAGAGGGGTAGTGCGCTCTTGTGCTTACTTCAAAGGGAAATGAACGGACGCTGGTTGAAAGTGTTAGTAGGAAGTCTGGCCGCAAACTACAACGCAAACGCGGATGCGATTCTCTCCAGTCTGAGCCTTATGACTATGCGCAAGAGGGAAAGAAGAATGAATGCGAGTGTTTTTAAACTACGGAGCGTATTTTGGGTGGACTAGTTAAATCGTCGTCAACAGTAGCTTAGTTGTGACAACAGAAGTGCACATAAAGCTAAATCAACTAACATTAAGTAAAGCGAATACTAATTTGGTGATCGTTTTCTTTGCTTACTTTATGGCACCCCTGCATGGGTTAAAAAAACGTCTACTACCTCTTTGTTTGCACAGTACAGGCTGGCCAAAGAGTAGGGAATGCAGTCGAGAATAGCTGAGGCCACTCCAGCCAAGCCACTCAGTAGAAGCGCCGAGGGAACGTCCCGAACGACAGACAGGCCTGCCATGGCAAGGGCGAAAGAACCCATTCCTAATATGAGGCTTGTACGGGGTTCCCAGCGGAGATTCACCCACCGCTGAGCTCCAAGGGAGTACACTGACGCTGAAGAAGAAGGCATCGCTGAGAATAAAGATTACTAAAGACGGCCAAATAATCAAGGGTAAAATGTACTTTCTACTGTGATTAACTGTCATGGAGCTCGTGTGTATGTGCAATCGAGCGAGATTGAGAAAATTCCCTTCCCTTTAGTGGTATTTTTTTTTTGTCACACCTCTATTGCCAGAAGGCGTTATAGTAGGGAAACTCTGAAAAATGGCACGAAAATGCCGAAACAGTATTGAAGCATTTAGCGCACTACATACACTACAGGTATATAACTTGTTTCGATCATTTTCGAAACCGATTTTTCTAGATGGAATATATTTTCCATTGAGATATCGACAAAAAAAAAAAAAAACACACACACAACAGGCCTCCAGATATATAGTCTCGAACCTTTTCGCTGTGATCACTTGGGGAAGATAGCAGCATGGGAGTGATAAATAGGGTTGGGCTTGCAATACATTTTGCAGTTAACGACACGAGTCTTCACCAAAAGATAGCTTGTTTTTCCGTATTGAGATTAAAAAGAAAATAAATAAATAAGAAAAACAGGGAAATAAATGTAAATAAAGAAAATCAAGACAAAATCGAAAGAACCAGCGCGTACCGTTTTTAGTTCCATTCGTTTACTTCATGGGCTTCGTTGCACAACAAAGACGATGCAATCGTTGGCTGGCGCCATGGCCCAATTGTAAATTAAGCCTACCTGTATACGAACGTTCTAGTAGCATCCGTACGCTGTCTTGTTTACTACTATCTTTGACCCCTACATCAGGGGCCAGGCATATGTTAGATTTTTTAAACTAAACCCTCCAGACAAAAGGTGTTAACTCGTTACCATCACTTCACCCCATCAGTCGTTACTGTCCCCTTCAGTTGCCATTCACCTTCGTTGTAGAATTGACGACGAATTCGTCTTCAAACATTTTGTGGTATGCAAACGTCTTTCTGTATTTTTTTTTTTTTACAATATCCATCTACATGTTTACCAACGATGCAATGGAGGAGAAGTCCCCAAGACCCAGTGCGCACACCCTGGTCGAAGACAACCGTCGAATCAGTCGTGGCTCTGTACACGACCTACAGCCGGTAATTTCCGTCCGGATTAATGCAATGCAAGACCATAAACTATTGTCTTACCTCCGCAGTGAAGTCTGTAAAATACATATAGTGTGACATGACAGCCATCCACGCAAGTAACTGAAAGAGAAAGAGGCGCTTCATGGCACCTGCCAAAGACACAACGTGAAGATGCCAAAGGGGTGTGTTCTTCTGCGGTCGACCACCTGAACAGGAACCAAGGGAAGACTGACTATGAAACGTGAACAAAAACTCCAAAATACAACTGTCCGGAAAGTATAACCTGAAGTCTGGTCCAAGGGCACGAGGTGTTCCTTTTCCTCCGTCCGTTCCTGCGGCGCCGCTGTGGGATTTGGCGTCTGCATAACGTCGTGCAGCTCATCAAATGGCATGAGTGGAGGCGATGAGATACTCGCAGCGCTTGCTGAAAGTGGCAGTGCTTTCTAGTTCAAAGTTTCAAAAAACGACGGAACACGCGCCGTTTAACAAAGATGAACTGGGTACTGAAAGCTACCCGCTGAAACTGAGCGTGTCCATTGTTTTCTTTTGCTTTGTTTTTCTTAGTTCAGAAAGAATAAAATAAACGGAAAACAAACGGAATTGTGAACCGTTTCCAAAGAGAAACAGACCGTTGACGTAAAGGAACGTAAACAGAGGCAAATGGGCACCCGAGGTGCCCCAATCACGTTGGAGGGTAGAACGGGTCCGTCTGGTTGTAGCCCCTAATCTGGTCCTGTTCCCCTGTTAGCAAAACGTAGAACAGAAACAGAAACTAAGCGGATAAGCGAACAGATATATTAAAACAGTAAACTAGTTGTTGATTCTTGCAGTATTCAACGCCTATCGCCTTCTGGTCAGCGCATCTTTTTTGTGTGAGCATCCAGGTACATATTCCACGACAGATTTCTACCCCCTATCCAATGAATGTCATCATTTCCGTCATAGTAGATAGGCGCATGAACTTCTAACCACGAAGACAACGCAATGGTAAAATCAGATCTAAATGCCCTAGCACGAAGACGGTTCACTGAATGATATAATAACGATATCCGTGTCACCTGTGACAATATTGTCATCCTTTCGCAATACCAGTAAGGAGTGTCCTAGTTAAGGAGCCTTGAGCGCACACCTTCACTGCAACCACACTGCACAGTAGTGGGCAATATACAGGGTGCGCCAACATTTTCCGCTACATTTTCGTCGCATATATTTAAACATTTACGCAGCTTAAGCTTGCCGTTGTTCTCCTTATTGGTTCTGTGGCCGACGCAAATAGATAATATCATAAGTCGTTTGGTTACCTTCTTTTATTATTTTATGATAGAGAAGATGCAGCAAAATTTAACCCCATATAATCGCAAGGCCCATAGGCGCGAGGCCGTAGCTCGGTTTCAGCACCGTTGCCGTTATCCTCGTCGTCATTTGTTATCGTTTTCCTCCCCCCAACAGCACTGCGGCAGCCTTCTACTCTATGAGCAGGAGTCAGCCCTATCTCATCGTCAACATCTAATTGTTCTTGTTACCTAAGAATGGCGTCGTCTCAGAGGCGCAGATGATGCCCGTCGTCAGGCACACCGTGAAGACAATCAACAAGAGACAGAAGACGCTTCGCTCCTGGGAAACGGCCCAGTGCACCGCTGAGAACAGGTAGCCGAGAACACCTCCTAGGGACAGCATGCCAGAGTACACAGGGAATCCCTCACCGCCAGAAATGTCGGATACGACAGCCTGTTCCAAAATGAAGATACGCTTTTAAAATACATCCAGGATACCATAATCGACGCACCCAACACTTATATGTGCGGATAAAGCGCTGGATCACAATGTTGCATGGCAATTCAAGAGAATGGCACTCGCTTTTTTTTTTTTTTTTTTTCACAAGTTACCATTTCGATTCGGAAGTGGGGTCTATAGCTAGTCGCTTGGTTTTATTAAGACTCGCATTCGCAAGTTGATTACAATGTACAGTGTGCACTTTTTTTTTCTTTTGGAACGGACGCGATAAGCAATCGTGTGTGCATCCAACATGCGCCTGTTATCGCTTGCATATATTGTTTAGCAGTCGTTATCTGCAGCACGACGAGCAACCCACCCGCCTCTAGCCAACCATCTAATTAGTTTAATAAAAAAATAAATAAACGATTACAGACGCTCAGCAAACATCGCCAAAGCTGCACGTGCTTCCCACAACTGAAGACCGAGAAATGATCCACGAAACAAACGGAAAGGAGGACATCGGCCGAACCAACGCGCATAAAAATAAAAAAGCTCTTATCTCAACTCTCGAGCCAGAAAATGACTGAAGCAGGTATCTGAATATCTGCCCCTACCTTGATTAGGGTACCGTAAACGGAATGTAAACATGTTAACTTCTGGTTCCTCTCTTGGCGTTTACTAGTTAGCACACAAGTCTTGCGCTGGTGAGATCAGAACTTACCTCGATTTACAGATGAACCTTAGCCAGTTGTGTTTCTCATTTGTTCGAAAGGATAGGACAAAGTAACGGCTCTTGTCTGAGCTAAAGCTGACCCGTAACGTGTCGTAATAAACCATGGACAGGAGTAACATGAATAATGTTGAATGACTGATTAATAAGTGATTCGCTGAACAAATACAACGTATTTTTTTCGCAGTATTCTCCGAGTTGGGACAAAAAAGACACACCAGCAAGATATGTTGCCATGCATAATGGTCAGTGTTGATGCGGTACGATACACTCAGAATAATGTACTTCCTTGTTTTTCTTTTTCAGTTAATTACAAGACCGTGGGGTCAACACTCTCAAAGTTGAGCTTCGTCTCTATCACCTTCATTCAGAACATAGCAGCCTTCACAGTGCGTTTCCAAGCGAGATACTCATAGTGTCGGAGTGGGACATGCGTGTGCTCTACTTGCACCCACGCTATCACTCTGAGTGGAAAGAGTAAATGGTACCTGACAGGGGTTGAGGATAGCTTGTGATGCAAAGTCGAGGACCACAGTCGCCACGGCTACGACAACTTTCCTGTTCGGTCCAAGAGCATCGCTGAATACAAGCGCCATCAAGGAGGCCAGGATGAGAACACCCAGCCCAAGAAGGAAAGGTCTTCGTCTGGCGCTGGCATCGCTCCAGGCTCCCAGAAGTGGCACGAGGAAAAGGCAGAACAATGGTCCAACACCAAGAAGCACACTGAGCTCCTGCGTAAGTGTGGGTAGAAGCAGAATCTATTATGCACAATTAATAATATTCCCAGTTTCAATATGTAAGTTCCATGCTTGTATATATGCGGCGAAAGACTTTTAAGAAACTACAAGAATTTGTGTCTTTTTTTCCACTTGTAGGGCGAAAAACACGTGCACAAAATGCAATGACGGACGCAATCATTACGTACACTCCCCTACAGAATATCCTGAAAATGTGATGTTAAAGAAGGAAAACTTCCACCAAAGCTAAAAACGTGCTAAAAATGGGCACTCAACGCCAATGCATGTCACATGAGGTTCGTAAGTGATTGAAATAAAACGGATGATGACCAGCAGCCCTGTTCTGAAAAGTCGCACCTTCGCCCAGTATTCGGGTAAAAGAGGAACTAATGAACCCATAGGAGTCAGATCTGCCGTGGCTAGACCTTCCGTTACGTAAAGTGCGTCTCTATAGGTCCAGTATCGCCAGCAGTCTGTCAATACCGGGTGCAAATGGGGAATACGTGTACCATACATCCACGTTGTGGCCAATGTTTTTACAATATTACAACCTCACGGGGAGTACGGAGGTATATTGCCAGTTTTGACCGAATATTGGCAGAAAAGCGGCTACATAGAAGTAACACTGCTAATGACATATGCTCACCCTGTTGGTACTCTAACTAAACTACTGGTAACCAAAAGAAAAGCGTTTGCAAAGTACCGTGTTACCCGACAAATTTATTCCTTACGAACACCGAGTGAAATGAAAACGCAATCCATTGGCGCGTTGCCTGTCTGCATGTGGATCACAGGCAGCAGCTACAGGATAGATATACACACAGTGCGTCGACTTACAAAGGTTCTTAGAGAGTGAACATTAGAATTTAGCCAACCGATTTCGTACATATAAATTTAACTCGAGAAGAGTGGTATAAAAAGAAGTCACACATTCCCAACAGTACTTTTACATAAGCGCTTTCTCCTTTAGTTTTCCATGCGCCTGTAGTGCCATGTAACAATAATAGCCAACGCGAATACCTTCTTTTGTTCTTCCTGAGGACTAAAGCCTGAAAAACCTCAGGACACCAACTGGAGACAGTAAAATACAGCCATTCCTCGCCAGGTATACGAAGATTTACGATTGGTGGTAAGTAAACTGAACGTAACACAAATTGATTAAATACCATCAAATATTAATAAATAGCACGCAAGGCAAAACCGTCGTATAAAGTGGAGGTTAACTGGGACAATCGAGATTTCCGTGATAGTAACTGGGGCATGCCAATATAAGGCCATTCATAGGCGTGTTGCATTTGGGAAATTGGCACAATATTGACGTCTGATATTGGTCCTATTCGTTTAGGTCTTGGACCAACAGTGCTTTTGAGCTGCCTGGGCAGTTTTCGATTCTTTCTAGTTCTTCTTTCACTTTTAATTCATGTTCAAATGAAGTCGCGCGATAACTCAGCTTACACAATTGAAACCAAGCGTCTGTGATGGCCCTGATTAAAAATTGAGTTAACCAACTAATTAACTACTTCTATCGCCAGAAGAGGAAGAATGTTGTTACTACGTTTTGCACAGTGCCAAAAGAATAATACGGTATTACGCACGAAGATTCACGCCGGCGCAGCGCGTGTCGTCGGCTACAGCCATTAGAGAGAAAGGTAACCTGGGGGAGTCTCTAAAGCTACATTTGTTGGTTGTGCAAGTCAATAAGGAACAAAGGCTGTACACGTATCTATGAACGCGATTTTCTGTTTGCAAACTCGCAGGGTCTGCGAGTGGAATCGGCAGATTAATTACTTTCTGTAAAAAAATATTGGAAATTGGGAGCTCACACGTTATGTGGGTAATCACATAGGCATATACTGCGTCCCCGAATAAGACAACACGCTTACATAATGTATACGCAGTTTCCCCGGCGAGGAGGACACCTAGCCTCGACTTCCGCTCTTTGGCTTAGGTAACGAGCTACCACACTTTCAGTGCACTTTACAGAACAGTTCAAGAGTTAAGGGTGTATAGAAAGTTATCCTGTATATAAACGCAGTTAGCCGAATCGGAGCTTACCTGTTGTGAGAACCCTGCTTTGAGTAGCATCGGTGGTAGGTAGGCGAACCCAGCGCATTCGCACAAGTGCGCTCCGAATGCTACAAGCGTGATGCCCACCGTTCGCACAACAACGGGGGCGCCATCTGCCATCCAGATCTTGCAGCTTCGTTCAGTCCCAGTCCTGCGAGAAGGACGTCCCAAAGCTATGCATCAGAACAGCAGGAATTAGCATCATTAACGTGCTTGATATGAGAACCGAATAACGACGAGGGTTTGTAATGCTCATTACATCTTGAATCCTCTTATAATCTCTTATAATCTTAAATCTCTTTTATCTTGAATCCTTCAAGTTAGGCATGAGCACCTGTAGTAGCCAAATGATGTTTTCTTACAGCTTTCTTGCAGCTGCTGCTAATGTTGCTTGCTATGATCGCCTCGTCACTCTTCGCATTCCAGTGCTCAGACTCATCACGTGGAGACAGCACCAGCACTTTGCCACATGAATCCGAAGCTTCTACTATCAAACTACTATCTAGCTACAAGAAGACTCATCTCTGTCAGAGGCACGCATTCTAGCATCGTAGATAACATTCCGAAGCAGCCAAATGCACTGAAAGTCGGGTGCTAATATTAGGGGTGGGTAGTTGCTTTTGTAGTTCGCAGTGCGTCAGAGAGGCAGCGAAAAGCAGATAAGACACCTGACGACCACCCTTAGTGCACCAAACTTGCAGTACATTGTATTGCTTGAGTTGAACCTGACTTCACTGAAAACCGACTGTTCTAACAAGCCACCTCAACACCTGTAATATGTCTGATTGTTGCCTGAACGATCTTGACGATAGATGTCATCGGTCCGACGTTATCTTTTATGGGGTTACTGACTCCGCCTATGAATCGTGGAGCGAAAGTCAATCTAGAGCGGTTGATTTATGTCGCACCAGGCTTGATGCCAATTTCCCTCCCCATGACTTCGAACAAGTGCACCGCAGCAGCAAGTTTGGCACAGTTAAGCCTTGATTTATTGTAGCCAAGTTTTGTACATTCAAATTAAGAAGTAATAATGTTCTATCGGCAGGCCATAAGTTGAAGAGTACTGACCTGACCGTAGGAAATGACCTCTTTGCAGCGACACGCTTAGCTCGTCGACGTCTAATATTGTTTGGCAAGTCACACCCTGATAGCTTCAAGTTGCGGCACGGCAGATTAGTGATAGGCCATCAATCATACTATTTCTATAATGAATCCACAAAAGTGTGCACAGCATAGCTAAAAACACTACGTTTTTCACAGTCATCGTGACGCACCACGTTTTCTTCCTGCATTTCGGTCATGTTCACAAATGTCTATGGCGTCCCCTAGCAGCGCAATAGACCATTCACTGTTTGTAAATGAACTACGTCATGTCGCTCTTATCACTTGCCTTCTTCCAGATACCACGACTCGTCATTGGCAAAACAGCCACGTGTGTCACGCTGGCCCAATCACACTGCAAGCTTTAGGCGTTATGCCAAGGATCTGCTCTTCCGTTTCTCGTCATGACGTTGAACGGCAGGTGATCTAGGTACCGAAGGCCGGGTGCGTTAGGGGTGGTTGTCATGTGTTTTACATGTTTCGTCTGTCTGACGTGGCGCGAACTACAAAACCATCCTTACAGCCGTCCACCTCTATTACATTAAGTTTCAGTCCAGTGTGCTGTTTGTGTTGCACATAAACTGGAAGAAATAAAGGCGTTATCATACTCCAGCGCTCTTTTCGCTCGTTTCGTCTCTGTGTCTCTTCCTTCGTCCGCGTCAGTAGCGCTCCTCAGTCATCGACATGTACCAACTAGCCCGTCTTCATTTGTTGAATCATACTCCAGTTCGTACGAGATTGTTGTATCTGGTTTCATTTCTGGTGATGAGCTCTCTGCCTGCTGTTTATAAATTGTTTTCCTAAAGATAGGAAAGAGAGGAAGGGAGGAGGCGTTCTTGTAACCGTCAAAAGTTGACAGCATCTTGCACTTACCAACATCCCCAACGTTCTAAATATTATCCGGGTTATTTTATCGTGCATATTTCCTTCCCACTGTGATCGTCTTGGCCTTGAGAGACATTCTGCAACAGGTGTGCGAACCAGACCATGACCCATGACCCCCTTGTGTAGGAGAGAGTAAGGAAAATCCTCAGCTACGGGAAATAGGGTGACCAGCGTCGGATATGCTCCGGAAACCCCTTTCTCTGCCTCACTGCACAATACTAAAAAAGGAGAGCGGACGATTGAGGCCAGAGCGAGCCGTGGGCTCGTTTCTGGAAACCAAGCGGACGTCACGACGGAGAACTGCGACGGAAAGAGAGGCAGGGGGACACAGGAGGCAGACTGGGACGACACGGACTCGAGGGAAGCTGGAGACAGCGACTGCGACATCCTCGACGCTGGACCCGAGAGCCCAAGCGGACAACGGCAGCCATACCTGACTGAGCGACGAAGAGCACCAGGCACCACTGCGGTGAGCAAAGCGGAGGAACCCATATCCCCATCTGGTAGAGTAAATATTTATTGCCCGCACTTTCTTTGGTGTTTGCTTCATTTCTTCCACGAGCCACCCAATGGTACCCACAAACATTTCGTTGACCCGGGAGCGGTCCTTCACCAGGTCATTTTTTATGCGCCTGAGGGAAGTATTGGTCTAGATTACGTCTGAAGTTTCCGCGAGTGGAATCGTCCTAATGGGATACTTTAACAACCCTTCCATTGATTGGAATGGGACATCTCCCCTTATCTCACGGTATTCAGTAGCCACTCAGTTCGTGGACTTATGAGTGGCGTTAAGTATCTAACACAAGTTGTTTCTTACCCCACGAGGGTAACCGCTCTGCTACTTCACATCTTGATATTCTGCTTACAACGCATCCGTGCCAATGTCTGTATGGGAGTCGTAGATGGCCGTAGTGACCACAAAACGGTCTTCTTTGGTATATGTAGAAAGGAAGTCATTGGAAAAGCTGCAGGACTCGAACCCACATCTTCTGGACTGCCGGTCGACGGCTTCACCCTTGAGCTACGCTAGAGTGCTCTCCCGGTGACCTTCCGAAGGTTCTTTGGTAGAGACCAGCCACACTCTCACTCTTACATTTCTCTCTTCTACACGCAGTCATGCGACGGGTGACGCAGCGGCATCTCGTCAACCACCAATTTTCATCGTCGTTTTTTGACATACGTCCGACTCACCAGCAAGGCAGTAGTGCACAGTGAAGACAATACACGCGTACAGTCGACGCAATTAACAAAGGACCATTCTCATTCTAGGAGTACTTTTCTTTTATTTACAAATGAACACTTTAATTTATACAGTGAACGAAAATCGGTGTTTGTTCCGTTATTGCCTGAAGCAACTCACTGACAAATATATATCGAAAATAAATATCATGTAAATTCATGAAACCCCATGGTTTTCAAAGCAGAGTTAGCAGCGATAACAGAAGCACTCGATAAAATGGCGTAAATGCAGGTGAACTAGAGGATCACATCCATGATAGAGGCATGAATGAGCCCTGTGCACTAAGAACCTTCACAACCGGACAAATGGCTTTTTTTTTTTTTTTAGTGCCCAGGGTTCAGGCTGTGTTCATAATAGACAGACGTAACTATTTTCAGTTTTTTTGGTGTCCACACGCTTGAGAACTCACACCAGTGCCACCTGCATGTGTTTTAAATTTTGTGATTATTTGTTATTTATTTTTTATTTCGTGAAAGTCTACAAAAGTCAACACAGACTGCGGCCCACAAGAAACCGAAAGGTATTCATAGCAGTAAATTAGTACATATGCAACAGGAGATACAGTACAAATGTAATGCAAAACGCAATTAAAGCAAAAGTAAATAAGAAGTATTAACAAATACTCACATAATAACAGCGGGATTCGCCAAACTGCAAACACGTCGAACACACAAAAATAAAATAAGCAGTAAAGGCGGAGGTCGTTCCATTAGCGTCAAATGATCAATTGTTCCTTTTCTTTTCCATATTAGTCTAAGTTACGTGAGGCACCCTATATATGTAGCTGTCCATACAGTGCTACTGCGATGTCCAGTTAAAAAAATATATATTCGCTGGGGGATCCTCGCGTCGTCAAGTGCTATCAGTGACATACTCCGTAGTACTTAGTTTAATTACGATGTATTAGTAGATAAGTATTGCGATGAGAATATGGCTGAAATTCCACTTGTTGTGAATAAGCAAATACTACCCTATACTGTACGTGTTAATCATGACTGATAATTAAATCCAGCCAGGAACCTAGAACGTTAGTACTGGAATGCCACTATTTCGTTTCTAGCATTTCATTTGACGCCTAGAATCAATATCCGCGGGAACTTTTGGATATCGTTATCAGAAGTTGAAGAACGGGCAAAACTCTCATGTATTTCTATGGGTTCATGTATTTCATGTATTCCATGTTTTCTGGGGTTGACGGTACAAGTTGGTTTCCTCGTTTTCCAATTTATATACATTATGTCACACAAATTAGTTATTGTGTCATTGCTATAATTACACCAACTTGTAAGTAGTGATATCTATCATGACTGCAATCAAGATCCATCATTCTGACCTCGCCTTTCGGAGGGATTGTCTTATGCAGTGGTCTGCTGCATGTAATGTGTAAATGGTACAGCCAGCCAACTGGTGGCTGAGGGCATCCTGTCGTTGATTATATCTGCAGCACGTAAGGAAGACTACTGCTGCTATAGATGACGAAGATACCGCAAATGATGCGGTACCCAATCCCATTGCCTGTCAGGTATTGAATGATTTATAAGACGAAGATGAAATGTGTACAGATACAAATGTCGAGAAAATGCAACAAGGACCACCAGCACACGTATACACCTACACACCGGGCTACAGTTCAGTCAGAAGCTGTGTTTGCGATAAGAAGCTCAGGAGGTGTCGAAGGGCACCTCGGAGTTGGGCTTTGGTTGTCCAAGGGCCGAGTACTTTAGGCAAATTGAACGGGCAAGAGTCTAAAAGGTTTAATTATTCCTGTTGGTGGTGCAGGTCAGTCGCATATACACTCTTAGAAAAAAGGGTGTCATACCGGAGTAACGTTGACACTTTTGTGGGGGTAACTTCTTGTTGCGTATGTTGCCATAGTAAAGGAACAAGGTTACGCCCTCGTCATAGGGGATATGTTTACTACAGTGGAAATGTGGGCGCGTTGGTGAAGCATAGCAGACGAGAATAAGTGCAACGCAGACGAGACGTAGACGGGACAGGCACTTTACTACAACTGGGAATGAAGACAAAACGAAGTCAAGGCAGGTTTT
>JARGYV010099988.1:0-19640 GCA_029532675.1 Ornithodoros moubata
GTATATGTACCAATTTGATGTTCCTGCAGGCCATGCTACATCTTGGGGTAAAGGATATCCGCAGTTACTGACCAACTGCAGTGTCAGAGAACAAAATGGAGCCATCGACCCAACACGCGATTCTACGTACAGCCTGCTTGGAGTACTGTTGTCTGAAGTAGGGTCCCTCTTTCCAGACACTTACCTGCATCTTGGAGGTCGAAACTTCAATGCAACGTGCTGGTATATATAGCGTCCCCCACTTGCACTGTACCATTTGATTTAGTTTAGAACTCCCCAGGCCCGCTGACCCCTTCGTTTCGAAGTTCCTGAACAAGGCCGCCATGAAAGACGTGTTCACCCTTAACGATTATCACTTCAAGAGGTACGTTTATTATCCTTCAGCTTAAGTTAAAAAAATTACGTGGTAACACGATTAAACAGAAGCGAATCTTCTTTCCACATGCCTGCTTTTTCTGGAATTTATTAGCACAGATGATAGTCTTGCCCTGGTGCATAACAGTGCAACACTTCCATTTTCTCATTTTTTTGCTTCCCAGATTAACCCAAATATCTCGGGCCATCAAGAAAAATCCAATCTTTTGGCAAGACGTCATCAGCAACGGCGTTTTGGTAAGCTAATTTTGAGCTTTCGTGTAGCGAAGGGGGGGCGTTAACTGCGCGAGGAACACATTTGGGGTGTGCTCGCATCCATTCCACTCCAAAACATGTGGACGAATATGCACAGAGCCGGTGCACGGAGCAAGCTATGTGGATATTTGGGTTCAGTCGGTCCTATCCACGTCTCAGCCTGCAAAGGTCCTGTTTGCAACTCTTTAGACTCTTTGTTCGTGCTTCTGGCTTCACCGACAGTACGTTAAGCCATACAGTGAAGCCGACTTGCACGTTGGCTTTCCGAGGTTGAGATCGCTTGCGATTACTGGGCTAGTAGATAGGGTATTATAAATGCGATATATGCATTTTATTCCGAAACTTTAGGTGCCGCGCGACTCTGTCGTCCAAGTGTATGAATATTCAGACGCTATATATTTGAAGAAAATAGCTCAGCTGGGAAGCAAGGTGGTGCTCTCATCCTGTTGGAATCTTACTGGATCTGTAAATTGGGAACGTCTTTATCAGTGCGACCTCCCGAAGGATCAGGGTATGTATACAGGGTAGACTTTTTGTATAGAACTAGTTACATAGCAATATGAAACTAAAGATGGCCCCATCCCAACTGAGTGAAGAAATCGCGCCGTATACAACTATACGCATAATTGAGATACCTGACGTCGCACTAAGAATTAGATCCATAGTGCATCCTGGGCTGAAGTGATTCTAAATAAAGTCAGCTCACTTCAACTCGCCAAGTGACTTTTTTTTAATTTTTTATGACGTAAATCCACAAATTACTATTATTATTTTTTATGCCTCCAGGAACGATCCGAGAAGTCGTTTGAGAAAATTGGTAAAAAAAAAAAAAAAAGAGAGGAGAGAAAGAGAAATGTAAGCTGGTGGTAGTACTCCATGATCAAAGATGGGGAAACTAGAATTTAGCGTGTGTACATGTTTTTTCTCTCCTGGTGTGGGCTTCTTTCATTATGGTGTTTGTTGGAACCACTTCGCATCTGCCTTGAGATGCGCTGCAAGAGATTGCGTTTACTCTATATCGTAGAAATTATCGAATTAGTAAATTCGATACCTGTTTTGGGCTGTTCGGTACATGACTGACAACCGTCGGCTAATTTTATTCACGTTATGTGCAGTTCATTTGCAGATAGTGTGTCTCTTACATTACATTTGATACATTCTATAGACTCTAAAAATCCTTTCATTCTTGGAGGAGAAGCCTGGATTCTAAGTGACGTGGTTGATGGAACGAACATTATCAGTCAAACATGGTTTGTCCAGCAATAAATCTCAAATTCTTCTTTGGTAAGTAATGATGTTTTAGGGCACGAGCTTCTGCTGCTGCAGAGAAAATGTGGAATCCTGATGCTTCTACCCACATTTCCAATGCTGTGGACCGACTGCACAATTTTCGCTGTTTTATGCTTCAGTAAGTTACACCTCAAAAATACTAGAGGTCTCTTGGCACTCAAGTTGAAACTGATTCTGCATGCAGGCAAGGATACCCTGTATCACCAATACAGTCTGGTTCCTGCTCTTGTGATGTTAAATTTTAATAGGAGCCTTCTGGGAGGAGATTGATGTAACAACACTGGATGATGAACTGGACTGGTGTTTATTATTTACAATTCACAGACCAGCTGTGTATAAAATCTGTGTATAAAAATAAAAATTGAGTATATACAATATATACAAAATGCACACAAGGAAACAGGACAGGAGCTGCTGTCAAAGACGACGCAGGCTTCTCTTGGATATCTTGCTACCAATGGTTCTCTTTACATCAGTGCGTCCCCTGGCCATGTAAACTGGATAGAGCTTGCGACCGCATGCATTAGACTTGCATATGCCTTCTCCTGTGTGTCTAGACACGCTGCTTGGATATCCGCAACTAGGACATGGGCGATGAATTTCATCATCCTTTAAATTTCCTGCTTCCTGAGGAGAGAGAGAGTTAGTTGATGAAGTTAGTTAGTTCACAGTTAGTGAATAAGAGCAAACAGGCTTTCAAGAAAATAAAGGCAAGAAAAGGGAAGAAAAAGTAGAAGTTCAGTCATCAACTACTTCACAACAATTTTCCATGCAGTCGGCCAGAGCCATAAGAAAGAATACGTAGTATAAAAACTGCCCGCTCAGATACTGAACTACGGAAAAAGCAACACAACGCTACAAACACTACACTTACAAATCAGGGGGGCTTACCTCAACGAATATTTGGAACTTTGTTTTCGGAGCACCCATGCTGACTTTAGTAGCTTGCTCATGTGGAGGTAGTGAGTTTGCAGGAGCCAGAGGTGAGACATTTGTTGATTTTTGCCTGTGCAGCTTGTTTGAGGTAGGATTTTCCTTACAAGGTAAGGTGACACAAATAGTTTAATTTAAGCCATAAATGAAGGGTACAGCTTCCATAAAACTAGATCACTAGAAATGCTCATTTAATTAAACAAAATGGCTCAGCATACCCTGTGGATTTCAAAGTCGTCCTTCCGAACCCTGATATATCGCCTCCAACGTTTTGCCGCCACTTTGACGCTTCTGCACGCACATCTCCATGTCCCACTTGTTCGACACACAGTTGCAAGTTCTTGCCCAGACAGGTGTGAAAAGATACACGACAAGGCAGGACTGAAACCTTGCAGCTCCTTTAGAAAGTCCACCCTTCTATTACGGGGACATTTTTCGGCATTGCTAGATTGGTTTCTGAAACGGAGCATACTTTCTGTTGTGAGAAGGTAAAATCATACAACAAGCGCAGATTGTCTTTCATATATGAAGACAATTCAGAACACAGACAACTATTTTGTGTACGTACTGAGCAGCCAAAATTGGGTTGTCCAGGAAGGACCATGTGAAAGAATCCTGGTGACTAGAAGGGGGCTGTAAGGTGACTGGTGCTTCACTTGTACTCTGGCAGCCGTCCAGAGATGTATTTAAAGTGAAACTTTCATAAGCACTGTCAGGAGAATATAACTGGTTCACGACTTGTTTCTCTCTGTACGCCGGGTGAGATGAAGGCCTCTCCATCCTGGAAGGACGTTCCGACCAGAAAATGTTACAAAACTTGGTTCTCAAAGAATGCCAAAGAAAGTACAGCGGTTGTTCCATAAGGTTTCTACTCCGACGAACTCCGATGCTGGGCTCTGGCGTTCAGAAAAATGCAAAGTCGTTGCACAGCTTTTGCGCGTTCATGACTTTTGCGCGCGGAAGGCCGCGAGCTAACGTCACCACCTCGCGTGCCTGCAAGTGCAATCACTTCGTTCCCTTTAAAACTTCTGATACCCTTTCAAATGAATCTTCACTATAAGAGTAAAAATAGATGCGATGAGTTCTGCACAAAAGACATGCATTTCGGTGCTTTGTCTCTAGGAAAGTCTTCGAACAAGACCTACCTGAGAGATCGCTCGCGCAGTTAATGAACATGTGTGTTACACATGGCTAGCACGTAATGATGTACTCAATGCTTCAACACGGCACAAACATATGCATGTGAGCGGAAATCAACCGATATTTCAATCGATAGGTAAAATAAGTCCTTTACCTTGGTTTTGTACAAATATCGTCCAGTTCACGAGACGAAGTAAGCATGGCGGGGATCATAACATGACAAGTTTCAAACAGGAGCCGTTACAAAAATTTGAAATGGCCGCGACAAATTTGAATGAAAGCGAGCGCGCCTATCAGCGGCGTCGATGCCCTTAGCTGCGGTCCGTGTACATATTATTGTCTAGTGTGTCGGGTGTGTCAGTCGGCTGTGGAATTATATGAAATGCTATGTTTTGTCTTGAATCTGTCAATTGATTGACGATTGCCTCCCATATTTACCCAGAACAGCATGCATCATGACATGTGTCAAACCAGTGGTCCGGTTATGGTTCGCTGCCTCCGCGGCTGGTATATTTCGAAAGTCTGCCGAGACTAACATAGATAATAAACATACCATTTCTGAGCTGACCCGCGTTCCGACCAGCCAGCACATGGTGTAGCACAAGGTGTTGCGGGATCGAACGTCGGGATTGGTTGCGTGGTCTAGTAAACGTGATACACCAAGGGCAGTTCCATAAATGTTCCACAAATGTTCAGATCCTTCCTATGCCTGGTGCGTAGGTTATTGCTTGCTCAACAGCCGGTTCAGCTACGCCAATCGCTGGGAGCAACGCTGCCGCCCGCAGACTTATAGTCTGGAGGTCGGGACTAGAGCCACGAAGCGCGTCTCGCACCTGCTTCCCATGGCATTTACGTAGGAAAGTGAATAAAAAGAAACGAAGGGAGCGTATATTAATGTTGTAATGTTTCGAATTGATGGGGATTCCATATCCTGTTCCGTGGACACATTCTCGAAGGCCTGAAATAAGCACTACTGGTTGCTGATGACCAAAGGATAAACCCTGAGACACACGTAAAATGGAGACAACATATTTACCTGTATCTCGGATTTATTTCATCACGGTTCACCACTAACTGGCCTGCGCCTCGACTCTTCTTCAACTAGATAGTCCTTACCACAACAAGGCGTGGCATATATGATACAGTGGTCTAATATTTCTGCACAGATCTCGATGCATATTCCTAATTTTGAGAGCCCTCTTAATGGCAACAAATTTTTACAAACTTCAAAGCACTTCATAAATGCAGAGGGGCACACATTGTCTGTGTTGTTGTTGGTAGTTGGTTATATATGTTACAGCTTTTAGTATTCAATATTTTTAGCCTTTTTTGTTAAATGTCCACTTCTGCTGCTGCTAGTACTATGAGAGAAGAAGAAATAGCTTTTACTGGTGGAGTACAAGTGGTCTGCCCATCCAGTTAACCCATTAAACACATGTACCTTTGTAGCTGTGCAAAGCTGACCCTCTGTGCAAAAGTAGCACAGGTGTTCCAATGTACGACCTTCAAGGATGAACCAACAAAATTCTTGACTATAACCATGGTTGGGGTATTTGTGATAATTTCTGGTGTTCTTGTGACTCAGTCATATGCTGTACTCGATTTAAACAGTTTATTACTGTATCTCTCAAAAAGAGTACAATCATAAGTTGCACATGAAATGTATAATCATGAAAGCATATGCTTACATTAAGATCACAATCTATATGGTGACGGAATGACCAGAGACAGCCTAAAGCAATGTAACACCGATACCAGATGCGACTGTTTACATCTTAGACAAGGTAACGCTTGCTGGTTAGGCAGGAATGTAGTTGAAATCAAGTTTCTTCACATGCATGCTGCCTGTCATCAGATACTACATATCAAGAGCACATTTCCTACTGGAACTCAGTCCCTTAAAAAAATTTGAGGACATTCACATACTTCTCTCCTATGACTATATGGCTATTGCAATTCGTGCAATAGGTACAAGGTATACAAAAGTGGGACATAAATAGTCCTGAGAACTTAGCAATAGTAATATAAAAGGTTTGTAGTAAAATGAGATGGATCATGATCTTTCACAGTTTGAAAACTGAGCTCGGACACTTTACATGCATTACACTGCTCGCACAATTCCAATGAGACCAGTAGTCACATGGCCAACGATTTTCTTGTGACTAGAATGTGTCCTTCCTCAGATATTTTGTACAATTCACCTACAGACATATGACTACTGTAAATGCTTCATGTGTATATATATATAACTATAGTTATGACAAATGACAGACGCCTTCTAATTATTGTGTATATGTATATGAAACTTCTATCTGTACAAGTTATTGCAATAACATTTAGATGCACATATACTACAAACATTTACAAAGAAATCACTGGTACCAATAGGTAGAGTTAAGAGCATTTACGAATATAAAACTGAAGGAGCCATGTTTGTCATAAAGAAATATAAATTGTACCTAAATTGCCATGTGATTCTGGAAACGATAAATAATAATAATAATTAAAAAAAAGAAAAAAAACATATATAGTGTGTATCACACCACCTATTGGGTGACGTCAAAACTCCTGTTGTCATTTATGCAGATTGGATCCAGAAAGATCTGGTATGCTTAAATGTAAAGATTCTTCCCTCAGTATTTCCAAACAGGAATTTTTTTTATATCTGTTGTCATGTTATGCCTTAAAAGCTTTGTGTCGTTGTTAGGAATTATAAAACTCATTTTTCGAAAAATGAATAAACAAACAATATTTTGCTAGGTAAATCTCCATATAGTGTTAACAAACTTAGTTGCACAGTGATCTCTTCTGTAGCTTTCCTTTGTCTCTAGCCGTGAAGAAACAAGTGGATCGACTGGTCTTTGCCACATAACACAAGTGTGTCATGGAACACATGGAATATATCGCTACACATTACTCCATCCTCTGTTGTGCCACCCTCATGTTATGTTGGAATGACTAAGAAATAGCTAGGAATGTAAAGTATGACATAGCTATTTTACATTTTAGTCTCTCGTTATTTTTAACTGCTTGAGCTGCAAAAGAGGTGCATAGCTTTACAAAACATGTTGCACATGCACACAAGTATGGAATGCTATTACGCTGCTGAGAAATACAGTGATGTACCTGTAATATAACTTGCTTGATCTGCAACATACCAAAGACTATGAACGACAAAGGCATTACAATAGGCTGGAACCACAGATAGTTGCAGCTCTGTCTTTTTTCCTAAAGTTCACTATGTATTGTTCCAAATAATTTTTTTCTCACTTCTTCATGCACCTTTTGCGCACGACAATTAAGTAACACTGTACTGATGAACAAGCAAGTGCACAACGGGACAGCTAAAACTACTGTCTGACAGAAGCTAAACAAGTCTAACCAAAAACTAAAACAGCACACATATATAATTTTGCTTATTCTCCCTTATGCCAATTTCTGCAGTAGTGTTTCTCTCTTTCCTCTTATACTGTTCTTTTCTTCATCTGATAGTGTGATATAGTGCTGCAGCTATCGTGCCACTGCTGGCTAGTATGTTACCTTGATGGCACAGTTGGTAGGCTCTTTTGGAAGTACAGACCCAGCTCTACAGAGTCTCAAGTTTTCTCAAGTAAGGGAGGCAAGACAGTATTTTGTGTATTGCACAGGGAATGGTGTGTCACAGCTCTTTGCACCAAAATATACAAAAAGAAAATGCACAATTTGTCCTTCTGCCTTTGTACGGCAGAATAACGATTCTCTGTCGTCTATTGGCTTTGGCAAGGTTGAGGTACCATGTATTTCAGATTTTATGCACTATGGTGTCTAAGTATGTGTACTGTAGCACACGTTCAATACCTACAAGTTAAACCTGTATTTGTCTTCTTCGGTTGCAGTGCACAACTGACCTTCTCCATTCACTGTTGTGAACTAATTGGTAAGGATTGCAGAAATCTGTTATTGTTTTTTTCCATCAAAGCATTCATGCATTCATGTTACTGTTAGTCCAATTTATTTGGTTCCCTAAAATATGAAGCTGCCATTCGTGTCATCTGTAAAAAACGGAGCGGTTTTCTTCAAGCTGCTGTCCAGTTTTGTTAATGCGAATACAGGCATGTGGCACAGCAAGATTCAAAGGTTTCCATGTCTTCTGCCATTAACTTGTTTTCTTAATTCCACATGTGTTTCAAGCTACCTGTGTGCAACATATCACCAATGCTGTTCTTCTACGTGTGTAATGTGTAACGTGAGTGTAGCCTCATAGAACTACCTCCTCAATATACTGGAACCTGATTAAAGAAATCAAGAATGCGTGCCCCCCAAAATTATTCAAACAAAAAAGTTTTGAATTTGTGCACATGTAACACATTTTGCAGTAGTATCTGAAACTGTTTGAACTATCCATTTCTTCAGCTGCATTAAAAGCTGTCATATACAGCTCAGAGGAGCTCTTTGGAGGTTTGTACACTGTTCACAATGCCACAAAAATGCAGAGTCCTGCAATCAACTCTAGCAGACACTAACACAGCACTTTTAGTCACTGAGCTTGTTGGTGAGATGAAACTTCAGCTGGACTTTTCATTACTCACTCAACAGTTGCCGCTTTATGGGTAACACTTTCACATCTACGGGGGAAATGCCCTTCTTTTGCTGTACCGTAGCACTCGACACCATGTCCAAATAATAGCGTGGAAAGATGACAACAACTCTGATTATGCTCTCATTTCCAACAATATTATAATGATATGGCAGATCAATGTTATGGTGCTTACCACCTTGTGATGATATGCAATTACTGAGAGCCACACATCATTCCCATATGTACAGTTGATAAAAACATCACCTATACACGTTATCAAAAGAATTTTAAAGGTGACATACGTTTATGCCTAGAGGTCAATGTTGACAACAAGAGGCGTTGTGTCCGTGGAGCCATCAGGGGGCGCTGCGTGTGTCGGAGTGCCCGGAATGCTGTCGGAGCCCTTCATTGACGCTGTGCGCTTGCAAGGCAGTGGTGGTGGAGGTTCAAAGTTGAGCGTAAGTTCAGGGTCACATGTGCGTCTGCAAGGGTCTAGTGCTTCGCAGAACTGTTCTCCTGAAGGGCACGTAACCATCGTCGAAGTAACCATCATTGTTGGCGATGACGCCTAGTTTGAGCAATAAGCAGATGCAGTCAGAATTAGGAGCTGCCAAGTGAACAGACTTTTGAACCACTAAAGCTTTGCTGAACTGGGCAGAGTAACATTGCGTAGTATGCTTAAGATCAACAGGTTAACACCTAATCTAAGCCAAGACATGAAGAATTCAACTGCATATCTTTCCGTGCCCTGGAAATGCCATATACGTATAGGACTGTCCCATTAACTGAGGTTTCATGAGTCAAATGTTAACTGGCACTGGCAAAATAAGACTCCACAGCGTGACATCAGTAACTTGGTGAAAGCAAGTCTTCAAATGCTCACCTTCCTAGCAATTCGATGCGGCAGTGCTGGCCTTGCATCATCCAAGCCAGTGGCATCTGCGACTGTGGCTCGCCTTTCACTTGCTGATGTGAACAGAAGTGAAGCACAGACTTATCATTCTACATTCAGGTTATAAATACCACAAGACCACATGGACTGAGATGCAACAAACCTCTAGGAGGTAAGGGTGGAGCCTTGTCATTTCCGTTTTGACTGCTCCACGACCCAAATGGCACACGATCTTCATCTGTAGCAGATGACTCACTCAGGTGATGTGGTCTTCTCCTCAGCATCTTCGGGCTGCAGGTGTTGCTCCGAGCCACTGTGGCAATGGGAGTTGTGGCCATGTGGGACACGGCCACAGGGGCTGCAGCAGGGTATGCATAAGAAGCATACACAGAGCAGCCTGAGCCATCAGAATGATCACGACGGTGTGTCTGCAGGCGATGACTTGTGTGGCACTGATGCTCTCCGCTGCTTGTCTGCATGTAATTGCCGCCCAAACTTAGAAATGTGCACACAAACTAATCGTTTACGTTTCACTGCATCCACTTGCGGTGAATCCCGCCTACAACAAGTTGAGCAAAATGCACAACTGTTTGTTTATAGGTTTAGTACACACGTAAAAAACAGAAATGTTCATTCAGCATGCTTAAATGCTACTACATCCCCTTCATTAATTCCACTCTCAGACACCTTATGAGACTTCATGGTTCCTATTACTAACCCATACAAAGATCTGAGTCGCTATTTCTAGGACAAGGAATGCCTACACTTTTTTTGTTGTTAACAACGCTTTTCATGCCCCAGGTTTCTTTTGGCACAACTTTGCTGAAACGCGTGCAGCACTTTTATTTTCTCTAAAGTGGAATATACTTCTCACACAGCGTATGGAACACTAGCTGTGCCCGTACTGTCGAATCTGACAATAGAGTCAAACCCATATAGAGCGATATCAATGGTTACCGTAAACTTCATTGTTATACGGGTTGTATTGCTATTGGCAGGTCGGAACGAAAATGCCGCTATCTAGCACCATGTTGCCTTTCTCGCAGGAGTAGAGCAAATTATACCAAAATTTCACACTGAAAGAAAGTACAGTATTTATTGAAAATAGCTCATTTTTACTTGCTAATTGTTTGTATGCACTATAACTTTGAAGTCAAGAGCGTTGATGTGTTGCACGTGGAAGACTACGATCAGCAACAAAGCACAAGGAGCAGCGCATGGTGTGATGCATAATTGTTCTTATGAGGTCGGTTACGTGATCTGCAAACCGCATTAACGATGCCATCATTTGTAGTCTATTCAGTGACATGATCATTACTGTTGATGCAGCCTTCAAAAGCCAGGGTTCTCATGCCCAATCTCGGTAGCTTGACTGGCAGTGAACTAAGCATGCACTCGCTTGGCACCAGTTGGCACGGGTGGCACAAGAGGTTTGCTTTTAGGAAACAGTTTAATATCATTGACCGGAGTTTCTCATTCCAAAAAGGATGCAACCCCGAGAATGCAAGCGAGAAAAAACTATAAAAGAGAACAAAGCAAGGGCCCAAACATCTGGGCCAGGAGCAACCTTGTGCAAGGTAGGATTCCTCCCTCTTTGACACATTCACAAGACACACGAGACACATCAGATCATGATGACACAACACACGTGCAGCGACGCGACTGGTATCACTAAAGAGTACAGAGCGCGGTGGATTCCAATGTATGTGCGGGTCCTCTTGCATACAACCAACGCAAAATTTGAAGGTCAAAATGGACACCACCATGATATGGAATACATCGCGTCACGGAATACAGTTTGGAGCAGCAACAGAAGCAACTGTTGTGCACGACCATGCTTATCCATTGCATGCTCAAGCATCACATGTATTGTGTCTCAAAACTGCAAGAGAAGTTCGTACCCTTTGATCAGAAGTTAAGTTAACTGAGCGAGGACGCGTTGGTAAAGGAGGAGGAGACGCCGTGGCTGGATGCATGAAAGGAAGTGCCCTGGCACAGTGTAGCTGTGGACGATCCCCAGGGCTCGGTCCATTCAGCTGATCGTCCTGGTCAATACACAAGCATCGCCACAAATGAGTGATACAGGAAAGTCGCTCTATAAGTGAAAGCCCAAAGCACGAAAAGCCTAACAAATTGACCGGTAAATTTCTCCAGTGTTCACTAGGACAAATAAACAGCTACAATCAGCCAGTAGAGCTGCATGAATATTCAACAATTCGATTCCGGATCCAATATCTACGGTGCCTGAATCTGATTTGAGGATGCTGTTTTTATACCCATCCATTCAACACAATACCAAATAATATTAGAAACTACTTAAATTAGACACACTAAACTAACACCTGGCTTTACAGATGATGAGTTTCTCAATGTTACACATTACGGTAAACCCTCATTATATCGAAGTCGACGGGACCGAAAAAAAAAAAAAAAAAAAAAATTGATAAAAGCGGAGATTTCACAAAAACAGTAAAATGAGACTCAGAAGTGCATGAAAACGCCGTGGTATAACAAAAATATTTTATTCAGGCACAAAAAAATGCCGTTATCACAGTTTGGTGGGAAACCTCATCAGGTGCAAGGAGCTGCTCTTCAAGTTTTCGGAGGCACGTCAGGAGTGCAGTTCAGAGTGTACTCTTCTGTATAGGCTCTCCGATTCCTCCTTATCTTCAAACACTTCTTCAAGTGGCTGAACTGCAACACGTGCTTGGGAAAAGCCCGCATGCGCAAAGCAATCTGCGATCTTTGCTCCCCCCACGTCTCTCCGTGAATGGCAAAGCAGGTGGACTGCACCCAGTAGATCGACGCTGTAGCCCTTGTCGCAGTCGTAAGATAGCAGCATGCGCTGCAGGTTTTCTCAGCAGAGCCTCCTCGTCATCTCAATGATACCCTGGTCCATTGGCTACAGCACGGACGTCGTGTTAGCTGGCAAAAACTCCCCAGTAATGACCTTTAGACTTTCAGTCTTGCCGTGGCTCGGGCAGTTGTTGACGACAAACAACACCTTGCGTTGTATTGCATGGAATTTGCGGTCCAGAAGCCAGGGCAAGGCAAGAAGAAAACGAGAAAAGATGGGGAATAGTGCACTCGGGATGCGCAAGGGGTCCGTATACGCAGCCACAAGCTTCGTAATATGCGGAGTTGCTGATAGTCGCGCTTTGAATAACCTGGTTGCAAATGCATGTGCTTGACCAGCGACTTCGTCGCATTTCGAGTACAGCAACTTCGATATAACGGGGGTTTACTGTACGTTGTGTGTATCCAAACCCTGAAGTCTTATACTGGAAGTGTTTGTCCCTACCTTAGGGCGGCTGTAGATGCCCTCGTCATCAGAGCATTCAGGAAGCAGGTGGCCGTAGAGACTCGAACCGGATGAAGAAGACCTGTTACTGCATGGTTCCGACGGGGGCTTCTTTTCCCCTGGTACAGGTGGCAACGGAGTACTGGAAAGGCACACACAACAGTTTTACCACCACTACAAGCACAGCATGAGAAAAAGCCATGAAGATTAAATGTTTAGGTAAATGAAACCAAAGTATGTGACAACCAGGAACATGCTGCTTAACTCTTACATTTTGTGACAGTAACATAACTTTTGTTTTGACACTGCATCTGACGCGAGGCATTTCCCAGGACACCATGCCCAGAAAAGTAGTCTTGTCATATAAATGCTGCCCAATTCGAAGCAACGGTACTGGACATCCAACAGCAAATAACTGGTTCTCCATTGTAGAGAGGGCACAACACATGCTTAGTGCTGCATATAGTCAGTGCTTACTTTATGATTGATGGCCTCCGAAGGTCGGAGGCACTTGAAACATCGGACGCGATGCGAACAGCCATATTTGGAGACGCAGCCTCCTTGATTGACTGTTTCATGAGCACAAAACGATCCACTAGACGGCGCTGCAGGGGGAGGACATCTTGGGGCGCAAGACGACCATGGATGGAGAGTCCACCTTCTAGAATATGCACCTATGCAAAACAATGCATCATTATTCCACATTCTTTCTTTTCCTCTCTTTTTTTTTTTCTAGTGGACAATATGAGAAATTTAATGGTTACCTTATTAAGGATCAATGTTTGGAGCCTCGCAATGTTGGAGGCATGCTCGGGATGCTCCTGGGCATAGCGACTGGTGAAGAAGGCTTCCTGGTACTTTGCAATGCCACCGTTCACGGCAGCTTCAATGACACCGGTCAACCTCATGCTTAGCGGACTGATGGGCCGTCTCGGGTCCGAAGTATACTGAGCAATAAGACGGCAAAGTTCTTTATTCATGGCTTCGATGCTCTCGCATGCGTGCACAATGGGCGGAATCTCTTCCACTCTTTGACAGGTCACTTCTAGCCACCGTAGAATGCTTGGGAGGGACCCGTCTGTGTAAAGGATTGTGCGCTCTATCCACAGACTCTGTAACAGGAAACGTAATCAGCATCCATATTTCACCAGATATTTATCAAAACTCTAACCTTGAACTCATTGTCCTTATCAACTGGCTCCTTGTAGATGGGTCGGTCAAACTGGAATGTGCTGACATCATTTACGAGGTAGTAGTTTAAAATTTTTTCTGGAATGTTTTGGCCTTCAAACTCTGGTCTTGGCTCTGGAATGGGCTTTGCACTGCAGATCTGTATAACTGCAACAAAAAGATGAATTTGGTCATTGCACACCACCTCAGTGGTCACATGCTATAACTGCCTTACACTGTCCATCGGAATTAAGGATGCTCTCATCTGGAGGCACGTTTTTCATCAGGATTTGTGCCTGCGGGAACTGCGTCTGCATCCGCTGGGTAAAGGCTACAATTTTCTCATATTCTAAGCCTCTGTACACAAAGACTTTATTCTGTGTGAAAAAGAGGCACGGCATAAGTAGCTGCACTGCGAAAACAACAAATAGGAAATGAATGTGCAATTTACTCACCCTGAGGAAAAGAGGGAAACCGATGCCATAGAATCCCACGCGGAAGTACTCGGGTTCTGGTCTGAGCTGGTTAAGAATGTTGTCGAAGAACTGGGCTTGGGTTTTCTGGAATATGATACAGCTCAGTGTGTGGATCTTGCAGAAGAGGTGGAGCAAACAAAGAACACAGGACACAGTATAGAGCCAAAATATGAAAAAGAAAGGGTAGAACATCCTGTCACTGCCGTTGTGACATTCACAAGCTTCTTTTTGTTCTTTCTGCATGCACCATCTCTCTCTTTTCTTTGTTACTTTTCAGCTTGTAGCGGAGGGGAACTGCCTCATTCTTACACAGGAAAAATTGGACATACCATTACCCCGTCGCTACCCTAAGCTAACAAATGTTAATAGCAGACCCCACACAAGTCAAATACTCCATAATGTCACATATACCACCTCATTAGTGTAGTGTAAATACAAGTTGCTCAAGTCCCACTTCTTTAAACAGGAATGTCTCGAACCAAAAAGAAGCCTGCTCGAGCAACAGATTGCATTCTTTGAACTCAAAATTTCACCAGAACATGAATGAGCCATGAATGAGCCTAAAAGGCTACAGCACTAGTCAACAACTTACCAGTATAGAACTAAGCTTCTCATAGTTGAAGACTTTCTTTTCATAAAGCTCTGCCAGCTCCTTGCACAGGGGAATCCCCTTCTCCCAACACTGTAATAGAAGTTGTGACAAGCAGTGAAGCCCATCAGTGAACCTGTTGGCCAAGCAGCTCACAAGCTCAAGACACGCAACAGAAATCAATTACGTAATGTAGACAAAAAAGGTTTCCTACTTTTGCTAGATCTCAAGCATGCACCAAAGGATCTCACAGGTCTATGGGTTTTTGGAGGAATGCATGCTACCCCTACGCTACACAAGCCTGTGGTGGTACTCACCTTTCCTTTGTCAAAGTAGCTGATGATTCGCAAGTAAAGGGCTTCTTTTCGCTGCCACTCTGGCTGCTCTCGATAATGTTCATCCGCTCGCAGTATACTGTCCGACCAGGACAGCAGATCAGAGTGCAGTTTCAGTGTAAATGCTGCTTCTGTGTAGTTCTCCGCAGGAAGGTGCAAGTCGGACAGCTTGTAGATGTAACGAATGTACATCTCCTTTCGATTTATCTCATTCCGGTAAAAGCTCTACAAGAGGAACACGACAGGGTTGGGGTTCTGAACACTGCCTCAACAAAAGAGGGGTACTTACCAGAAGGTTGACTGTGCAACTCATGCGCTTGTCACGATTTTCAACCCCTTCAAGTACATTTCTAGAACAATGGAAAGTAACAATGAATTCGAAATGTCCAGCTACAGTTCAGGGTTGCACAACTTGTTACACTGTAAAATTTTGCAAACATGATGTCTCCGTGACTAAGTATTTATTGTAAATATATCTTTTTAACACCAGCTACAAACTAACACACTGTTTCACAGTAACCAATTGGCCTAAAGACAAATGAGTCGTATGTCCAGGAACTTTAAATTATACCTAGCTACACCTAAATTTGACTCAGAGTGCCGCAGCAAGCGAGGATCTAACCTGGACTGGTAGGTGCAAAATGTTGTCAAATATTTATTCAAGAATTTGTTGAAAAAATAAACCGATCACGCCCACATTTGCAGCATGAAAAGTTTTGCCATTCTGACTGGGTGCTTGAAAAAATAACAGTTACCTGTAATCCAGAAGTCGTTCCAAAAGCCGCGTAATGGAGTTGATGAATGCAATTCCATTTTCTTTCCAAACTGGATCGTTAGATTTGACTCTGTCAAGAAGGCTGAGAAAATACCAACATGTTAGGTTGCACTAATACATCATAGCTGAAGTTTTTGAGCAAAGGTGCAAACGAAACCACCATTCCCAGCTACCACATAGGAAACATGACGAAGTGATGAACAACTGAGTGACTTACACTTCTTGCAAGTGCTCCCTGGATGAGGCAGAAGGAACAAAAGTAGCCAGAAGGAAAAATGTTAGTGAAGCATCAATCAGCTCAAGAGGGACCATCAATTAGAGGAACAGAATTTGATTAGCCACATCACTTTGACGACAAATCATGCAGATCTTGGGACAACAGCCTTGAGACAAAGATTGAGTTTTCCGATCACTTAATGGCAGCAGCCAAACATGAGCTGGATACACATGCAAGAGATCATTCAAGCAGCGTACATGAAGTGTTAAGAAGAAAGAAGGATGAAGGTTAAGAGAAGAGAAGGTCAAGCCACTACATTCTGACTATCCCAGAGGCCACTAGCCCGTCATGCTGTGTCTGCGCACAAGGTAATTAAGCGCTGCTCACATGGTGTTGAACAGCTGCCGGTACTCGTCATCACCTTTGTTCTCGCTCACAAGTATGTCGAGTTTGTAGATTAGTTCTGATTCCACCTGAGATAGGGAAAGAAGAACGTCAAATACCAGCATTCCACAGTGAATCAAAACATGGGAAATACAGACTTGTGCTAACAAAACAAAAAGAGGAAATGCTTATTGGCAGCCATAATGTAAGCTGTAACCTTACTTTACCTGCTTAAAATTGTTGTGGAATCTCTGTTCCGTATCCATCATGTCAAAAAATATGGGCAGTGTTGCTTTCCGTAGCTCTGTTTCAGGGACAAGAGTTACTTCCAAGAATGGGCCGACCATTTCAGGCAAGAAGTGTACCTTGTTGTCCCCTGGCATTAAGACTAAATGTGTCATTATTGAACATCATGAAATGAGTGTACATACACTCATTGTCGCTTCTGTGGAAATTCAATCACATGGAACACATATCTCTATACAAAAAGAAAGAAACAACAAAAATGTTGAGAGAAATCAATCGATGTTTTACGTTCATTCTTTTGGTAAAGCAACACGAAGCTTATCTGCCACACTCTTCTAGTCACGCAGGATGATACCATAAAAACATTTATGTAAAAAGGAAAAAGCAATGAAGCTATGCTCTTACCTAGTTTATTCCACATTGCCAGGATCTGGAAGCCCATCAATACTCTCATGTCCCCATACCTGGTAGAGAACAAAGTAGAGCAATACAGTTCAGCATAATTTTTTTTTTTTTTAGGTAACGAACAAAGTTGCGCTGTGCGAATAGTGTTTTTTCGGACCAATTGAAATACGAATTGAATAGTACATAAGCCAAACTGAATTGTACTGTATTTGAATACTTTACAAATAGTGTCTGGTAATAGGGTAATCGCTTTCTCTGTTCTTTGCAAAAATATTCAAAAGCATTAAAATTTTCAAGTTCCGTATTTACCCATAACAAACTTGTATCTCTGATAAAAAGGCTGTGCAAATATTCCGATATTCCGACTCTGAGATATTCTGAATCTGATTCAAAACTTCAAATAGAACAGACTGTAAGCTGAACAAATACATGCAGGTGAGGTTATCCTCTCAAATAATCCAGCAATGAAAGTCTCTAAGGACACTGACTTTGTTTCCTCCTTTTGTGTAAATGTCACGTGACCAGGACCTTACTTTTCTAGTATCCTTAGTCGTTTGGCATCAGAGAAATTCTCCAGCTGGAGAGACGGTTGCGTGAGAAATGCCACAGCCAGATTAAAATAACTGCTCCACAGCTGGAAGCAATAAACCAAGTCAGCACAGAGCATGTCACAGCACTCCAAACAGGTGGGGAAGGACTACAAATATTCTATTTTGTCCTCACCTCTTTATCACAGCCTTGACTGTCTAGGAAGTCTAATGTGAGCACCTGGGAGAACTCTTGCAAGGCACACAATGCGATGCTGTAGATGAAAAGTTCATTCAAAGCAATTTAGACACCAAAAACAATGCTCTCTGCATGCAGTGTCTATTGCAAATGACTATTAGAGTATGATTCTCGTAATAAAAAGAGGAAAAAACCCTCCTTAGATTCATGTGCACTCGTATCTAATGTCTGAAATCAGGTGCCATGCTTACTCAATAACATATTCATGTCTTATTGCTGACACTTAATTACAGCAGCTTTTATTTATACAGCTTGTTCTAGTTTGTCTGGAGGTCAAACAGCTGGTTACTGTTCTGCATGCAGTGTCCCCGTTACACTGCACGGCCTACAGCATCCTGCAACTTTTTCTTGGAAGATGAACATGAAGAAATGTACACTGTAATTCTTTCATTGGGCATTCATTCTAGAGGAGTTTTGAAAAACTGTCGGACATGCTATGCTTATGCCCTAGGACAGCAACCAATGTCTCCTGAGTCAAAAGCGAACATGACAACAGAGCAACTCACTGATTTGCCACCATGCGCATGATCATCCAGTCTCGAGGGAAAGCATGATGCTGCACAATGAAGTGTAGGACAGCAAACACATGTAGTAAGAATTCTTTGAGGCTGAATTTTCGACCACAGTTGTCATGAAAGTGGTCCCAGAGCACAAGATAATGCCGTTCCTCCATGAGTCGCAAAAGGGCTATCAGACAAGCCACTAAAGGGCTCTGGTAATAAAAAAAAAAATACAGGTTAAACAAAGACACATTATGTATAGAATAAAAGCAATCAAAACAGGAACCAGTTCTGCATTCCAAATGTTTCTAGAAGTTAGTTCAGAGTTAGTTAGAAGAAGTCCAAATGTTTCTAGAGCAAACAGTATGGTTCCTGAAAACGAAACCCTATTTTTGTGTCATGTGTAACTCACCGAATGATTTGAATCTTTCGAGGCATTTTTCACAGTTACCACAAGCGTCTCCAGCAGTCCCAGAACAAGAGCTTCCACTTCATGATAAACGTATGTTGGCATGCAGATCTGACCGTCTTCCTGCTTTGCAGTACTATCCGCATGATAGAGGGAGATCAATATGTCGCTCAAGATAGAGGCACACAAGCGCAACTCCTGCTCACGTGACAAACAATCATGGAGGTGCGTCACAAAGAATCCCAGTAGGTCCAATCGCGTGCCTAGAAGTAAAAGCAGAAAGTATATAAGGGAAGCTTATTAGAGCAATCAGCCTTGCGCTGGTGTAAGTTCACTGACCAGAAAGTGGTCAGAAAATAATGTACTTCAGGCCCAATACGATCCAGGACTGTCCACCTCTGCACTGCTTTGGGTTCATAAGGACAAGCATTGCCAAACCAGCTTTGTGAAGCAACAGCTGAGTATAGACAGCTCTGAATGTAAAATGTACAGTGACCAAAAAAAGGAAAGAAAGGATGCGCCAATCTTGTTGGTGCATTGTTGCTTTTAGATTTGACATTTATGAATTTCAGGTACTTGCTTCTCGTAAAAAAAAAAAAAAAAA
>JARGYV010099992.1:0-11780 GCA_029532675.1 Ornithodoros moubata
AGTTACTACGGATATTTGCGGATATCCGTGGGACATTTGAATATCCAGCTGCGAATGTTGTACGGATATCCAGTGAACATTCGTGGTTGTCTGGGAATCAACTCTTTATAAAGGTTTGACACAGTGTAAATGTAAATAAGCTGGGAAGTGAGCAAATATGTCGTGCGTCTCCTCCACCTCAGTTGTGGAGTAGTCGACAGCCAGAAGGTTCCGACTTGACCTTAAACTGCGTTGAGGAAATAATACTGAAAGTAATAATAAAGGTAAACACTGGAGGAACCTTGGGCTCCTTTATATGTCTAGTCGCCTGTGAACCTGCTCTGGATGAGATACGTTTCTACTGGACCGTGCGGTTCTGATGGCGTGTGGAGACACGACATGGACGTAATAAGACGCAACGGACGCTATTCCTAGAGACCCAATGGTTCTCCGTGGCGCCGGAAAAAGAACAAATAAGGGACCCAGAAAATATCTTCTTCTCCCAAGCTTTAGCGCTGTATGAAAATAGGTCCTGTATCAGCTGATGCCATGTCTTATTTTGTACGTGTATCACGACGTGTACGCTCATGAAGAAAAGCAATGAAACAAGAAGGAATGCAACCGTGATGTCACCGCCTTCAAGGATGGTTTTGGCGAGATGGACGAACGCTTCGTCGTAAATTCCTAGAACGTTTTTCTCAGAAATGAAGCTTGTTAGCTGAAAGTCTGTTAGAAGCAACTCAATCTGAGGCGTGCTCTGTCGCTGGGACACCAGAAGACTCTTGTTAGCGCTCAGGTTTGCGGGTTCTTCTGCAGTATGCGCGAATGGGCCGCATTTTGTGGTGCCATGTGCAGCCACAGCGGTGGTTTGTCTTAATAGCTTTGTTATATCTTACGAATCCCACTAGTTCCAAATCACAGAGCTTTCAAGGAAAGATGGGTGTCAGAACTTCTGATGGGCAACTCGCTGCGTTGAGGGACGTGAGCTCCACAGCATGAAATTCTCAAAAACTGTATTTGAAGACTCCGCATTGAGAAAGTCAGGTGTCCTCCTTTTGTGTTAGACTGCTCGTTGCGTGTGCTTTACTGCTGCAGTGCGCGCGAAGTGGAATGCCGCTGACATGTAGGACATCCCTTCGTGACATCTCACAGTTGTCTCGCGACGTAAACCCATAAATTGTATATATACCTTCATGACATCTAACGGCGGTAGTGGTGTCATCGTTGACACTGTCTGTGATGTCTTCATTGAAATCTGTGAGCGTAGCGCCTTGATCTGAGGTTTATCCAGGGCCACCTGCAATTTTTCGAGGGAACATTGTTTTTGTCGCAGGAGGTCTGGTTTGACGGCGAAAGCCATTCCATTCGATGCTATAGTCTACCTCCGGATAGTGTCCTAGTTTTGTCCTACAGACCAACTTTGGAAGGAACTGTGCCGGCGTACGCTGTTAACCGTGTAAGGAGAACACTAAGGGAATCCCTCATGCAGCACAGCTGACGCCTAGTTTCGAGCTTACTCCTCCCAGCCTTTACGTGCGAGGAGCGAGTGCCTTACGTGGTGGTGGTGGTGGTGTATCGTTAACAGGGGGGAGGCGTGCGGTCTGCCTGCCAAGGCTGGCGGCAGGGTGCCGTACCTGGTTAGCCCCCCATTTCGAGCGCTTCTGCATGTCGAATGAATTCCCTTTGATGTCTGGTATCAAGAGGCAAATTCTACTCTTCCCGTGCACCGAACAAATTGCTGGAAGGCTCCTCTGTAGTATATCGAACGGCACCAACGATTCCATGTACTGTAATCATATAACATGTGGTCCATGTTGGACTCGAAGGAACTGCGCGCCTTCTCTTGCTAGAAAGATCTTTTGCCTGGACATATCGACTGCATTGTCTTGACCGCGGTAAGCACCTGAGTATACATGAATGATGGCTGTATAAGAAAGATTTATTTGCTTCAGTATCAATGACTGCTCCTCTTCACCAGGGTTTATGACAGTGGGGGGGGAAGAACAAACATCCATTTAAGTCCTACCTAGACGCCGTGTTTTTCATGTCCGCATCGTCATTGGGATCTTAGGAGACCCAATAAAATTAAGTCATAAATGGTTTGCTGATCCAATTTGCGTTTTTCACAAATTTATTGGCACACCGGACGACGGGCGTGTGCTACGAAATTCGGCAGCAAGACTCTTTACGTCCCTCGCTTAGTGGTGCATTTGCACTCGCCAACTGCTAAAATCATATTGTCAGTATGACATCCCCATTTGAACCCGACCACGGAAGGGCGTTGAAAGTCTGTACGCTGGCTTTCGGCCTCTGTCAGTAATAAAATTTGCGTCATGTGGAGGACGACAAGGCGATACCCTAACAGGGCTGGATCGGACTTATCGCCGTAGGCAAAGTACCGTAAATAATGCTGTTTTTGAAGGAGACCTTCACCTTCTTGTCTTGCGATACAAAAGCGATAGGAAGGAACAAATATTCCGAGTTTATTAAATATTAAATTATAAATCTAAAGCTGCTAAGTACCATACATGTACGTAAAGTCGAAACCCACGTATTACGTTACGCGACACAGTTGTCGCTCAGTTCGAATCTTACTTTTTATAAGCCTGCTGAGTGGAGCATTGGCGTAAATGTCGCAGTGGCTGCCAAAGAAAAAATAAGGCAGCAATGCAAAGGCAAAACAGAGGAGCTAAGTAGTTTAGCTGCCCCCGTCCTAGTGGGAGGCCAGCCGCCGTTCTATCCAATCCTCTTTCCTCTCTCTCTCGATCACTTCACTTCACAGCGTTCCATTTGGTCTATCCCAGAGTCACTGGCCTGTGACTCTAGTGCTCTCGTACCATTTCAGGCAAAGTCAGATTATAAGCAAATAAATAAGCGCATGGCGCGCGAGCGCAAATGGAATAGGGACACTGCCGTGTGGAGTAAATGGAGGTTGCCTTCAATAGCACCTCGGCGTTAAATTTAATGCCTTGAATATTCAAGTGAACGCTAGATTGTACATATAGAGACGTTCGATATAGCGGCTATGAATTTTCAGTGCATACTTCTCAGGGATTTTTGTTCAAATTTTATGCGATGTGGAATTTTCATACGGAGGAGGCGAACGTGATAGATTTCGGTAGCTCATGTCTTGCAGGATATTTATGTACGTGTGTGAAGTATAAGGAAACTAAGAAGATGTAAGTGGCTACAACCTCGTTTCTGGCTGCCCTAGGGCACCTGCTCGACATCGGAGAAAAACAAATAAGAGAACAAGTTGGTGTCTTTCACAGTTTTGACATTGATGTACCTACATGCTTGTAGGTTTCTCTAACCACGACGTTCGCAAACACACACAGAAAAAACGTGAATTAGTTTCTGAAGAATATTTACTTATTGAATTAATTCTAGCACCATAGTTCTAGCTTTAACACCAGAGTCTGTCGTAGGAGAAAAATGCGACAGTTTCACGGAGAAAGCTCGAGGAGGAGCCCATGATGTGTGTCCGGGTTTATGGCCAATATAGTGCCCTTTCATTGCCACTTTCCGAGGGCATATTAGACTACCGAGACATGCTCTTTCTTTTTCTTCTGTTTCCCTCAGGCTTTCCAGACGTACAAGCGCATAGGTGTCCTTGGCAGTCGGCTTGGACGCACAGAGTTCCACCTTCCGCCCCGTGCAACTGGCCTCTTTCCAGTCCCCAAATGCATGTCACTCATATTCACGCGTCTCCATGTAGCTTTGCCTCCGTCTCCTAGAACTTCAATAATAATAATACCAAAAACACACTAGTCACTACGCAAAAAGATATCGTTCTGTTTGCTCGAAACCGGAAAATTTCTGTATTATTAGCACAACTGTTCAAGAAAGAACAACGTTTCTCGTTTTCAAGAGATTCGCGAAAGTACTAAGACCTACCGATCAGTTTCGTGTCTTAGGCCAAGTTTCGCTTCTACCATGTGGCGTTGGGCACCTGTACGTTATACTGAGTTGCAATGTCGTCAGACGGTGCACTGGAAAACGTCCCAGCGCAGGAGGTTCAGGTGTTACACGAATGAGCTGTTATAAAACGGCTCTAGGAGAACCCCGGCAGCTCATGTGAATTCGGATGCAGGGGACGAGCCGTGATGACATTTCTTTTGCGTCGTCTGCGCAATCATAGTCGCAGTCTTGAGCAACAACGCGCAAGCGGAAATGTCGTGATATAGTCACAGAGTAGATATGGCTGCTGAGTGGAAGGGAGATATATTGGCACACATGAGTACTATCTATAGGCGCCCCTGATACATTATGTCGGGATAAACAAAAACGTCAAGTATAAAGTTGATCCTTGGGATTAAAGTTCTTCTGGGCCACATCGTTGTCTTCCTCTTCTTTTTCCTTCAAACTTCAGACTTTAGGGCCTAACTTAAAGGAAGGAAAAACAATAAATCCCCATCACTACGGCACGACTCTAGCTTGATATATTCGTGAAACGAAAGCGTAAGCTGCAAGTAGCCTGTGATAACGAGAACTTGGTATGATAAAAATAAACGAATCGACCCGTCGCTTTGCGTAATCCTTTGTTTGCACTGTTATGTGCATTCGGTAGCATTGGAAGGGCTCGACAGACGTTGTCGGCTTGCACAGCATGTTGACATGAAGTGCAGGAATTTTTTTACGAAGCGCATGTTTCTGATGTTTTGTATTCATTTGTATTTATAAAAGGTGCAAGAACGTGTCAACTTTGCTCTTACAGCCCCTCGAGAGATCTGTTTGCTTACGACAGCAACTAATGGCGATGGATTGAATGGGATGCCTCGCTGAAAAATCGCGAATGTTCGCTAACAAAAGCATAAAAGAGTGGAATAACAAGAGGATCAAACGTGGAATGTTTCGGAGTTTATGGAGGAACTTTTCTTTTCTTATCTTCATTCGTTCGTTCGAACGTGGAAGGTCGGTGAACTGGAAACATCCAGCGACCGACTGCCGACTCTGCTCCGAGTACTCGAATGCCTACAGAATCGGTCAGCGATTGTGCAGCAGTATTACGATTTTAGTGCGGCTTTTATTATATTTTGTCTCTGTTACAGGTTTCACATATATGTTCATAGTATTTTGTTATTTTAATATCTCTGTACTACAGCAAATAGAGTGCGTGCTCCGGATAGACTTGATACCAGTTATAAGATAGCATGAAAGCAGACGAACTGGTGAAAAGATCCCACCAGGAGGAAGCCTGGGCTAAGTGCATGGAAATGATCGTGATTTGTTTACGCAAATTATGAAATTATGCAGGCACGCCAAAAGCCGTGCTCACCTAAAACTATGAGTCTCGGTGGGCTTGAGGGGTGCGGGTGTCTGGTGATATCTCCGGAGCCAAATTTGTTATATATAAGTGGCCAGAGCCCAGCCCACAACGGAAGGGTTCTGCGAGAAGGCCTGTGCCACGTTGTTTATTCACTAAGCCCCTTTTTCTGAATGTGAATCAGCGTGAAACAACGCTCACTGTCAGTGCCATACGTGCTGGGACAGAGTTGCCAGCCGTAATCCTATTACCGGTTCCCTTATCCGCTTCGGCAGACTCGTAGAATAAATACAGCACGGGAGCGTGTTCGTGCCATCATGCTATGACACAAAACAGTCCCAGTGCTTTCAAGCGCACCGATGGACTTCAGCTCCTATGGAGCCATACTGACATTAGCTTCGACTCGCTTTCTTTCTTTTTTTCGATAGGACATTTTCTACAGCGTTCATCTACGGAAGATCACATAAATGGCCCACTGTAACTGAACACATCGCACAGCACCGTAAACACATACCGCAACCGAGACTCTACACGAAAGAAATATGTGTATGTAACATGCAACAGAAGGAGCATGGGGTAAATTATGTATAGCCAAATTGCCATTTTCTTTTCCTCTCCTCCTATACTACTACTGCTACCTGTGCTGCAATTACAGAATATAAGACATATAGAGAGATACCATGGTCATATGTCGTGACGCTATACTTGGTTCCATAGTTGAAGAAGCTTTAGCATATGGACGACCGAGAGTGAACGTCGTAGTCTGTGCGACTAGCAGGAAAGAGCCCCATATGTATTTAATTAACGGAAGTAGGAGAAATGACTAACACCAGTAGTTGTGCTCACTGCCGAAAAGGGATGGTCCGTAAATACATCCCGAACAGGTGCTTTCGTTACAACCCGAGGATAGCTGGTTTTAAGAGAAAGAGGCAAAGCCGAAGTATACAAACAAGCCGAGGGTATGAAACCACGAGAATACAAAGAACACGCGCAGTCGGAGGGAGATGTAGCGGGCGGAATCAGCAACCAAAGCAACAGAAACCTAGTATCATTCCGAATCCTGTTTTACGTGAAGTGATTGTGAGTCCAACCACCTGGATCCTCTCATCGCAAAGGTAAGAAAATGAAGCGCGCATGGAAGAGACAACAATCATCCGTATCCAAAAGCCACATCTGATTCATTTTTGGAGTGGTGTGTGGTGAAGAGGAATGGATTGTGCACAGGAGTTAGATAACCGAGCTACCTGTCCGATACCGACCGGCTCAAGTGGTTTAAATTGTCAGCCACTTATCGTGTGGATCAATAACGTGGAGATATTTATGAATAATTAAAAAACAAGCATCTCGTGCCGGAGATAAGCTACTTACGTCGAGGATGGCCGGGGCTCTTCTCTCCCCGCTTCTTTTTTTCTTTTTTTTTTTTTTTTCAAATTGATTTTGTTTCGGGCCCAGCATCACAGAAAGTTTCGCTGTTGAGTATCTAAAGATAAGGGCTTATGTCAGCACTATTTTTCACCTTAGCTGCAAGTGTTACTGGGCATATATGTTTATATATATATGCGCACGTATATATTTGTATGTAGTTCTGTTTTATCGATGCGGCAGTCTGATTCCGAAGAGATTCAATGGGAGACAGGCATTCCATTAATTAAAAGAAGCAAGTTTACCTAACTGTTCCCCTCCGGCGAAGTGGTAGCGCAAAGGCAATGGTATCCAATCAAAAAAGGTCGTGGGAGTTCCTTTCAATGTCCCAGGTTTCTTTATTGTCTACAATAGCTGTACTTTTATTTGTTTTTAGAAAACGAAAAGAGAAAAATTACTTCAAGATGTCACAAAAGAAAACGAAGTATGCTTCAAAATGTTCTCTCTCATTTTTTCACCTCCTCACAGCCCTCGGGAGTTCTAATTAAATTTGCAGTCCACTTGCACACGCGCATGCACTTTATGACTGCGTGAGACATTTCTGAAGCTAGTATTACTTCCCGCTTAGCGACGGCTCCCGCGGTAAATACAGTTGCCGTTAGCCTCTTTTTCTTTCTTTTTCACAATCGTCCACGAATGGCTCCAGAATACAACAACCTCTTTTCGTATTTATTCCTCACTTTGCCTAAGATGATCACCAATACTTGATTCACAATCAGGCAGAGGAATGGCCTCATGTTACGCTGCACACGTTTGCACCTCAGCATAGCCTTGTCTTATAATTTCGAATCAAGGCTGTTCTTCATCTTCGGGACATATACGTACTCTTCGCTATCGATCTGTTAACTATATATGTTTGCCATTGCATCACTCGTTATTTTTTTTACGGTAACTTGGGGTTGACGGTCCACCCTCCCACAGTTTCGCTTTCACGCTTAGTTATCGCTTTATTTCAAGCTGCGAGTCAGTGCGGGCATACCGCACCAATTACGCGAGTAGCTTGGGTGCAGCTGCACCATATTCGCGTGCACCCCCGATACATGACCCTTAGATTGAGACAACGAAAAAACGACTAGAAGCATTTAAGTGACGTTCGTCAATGCCAGCTCCCTGCCTTTTCGCCGTTTTTTTCTTTACCACTTATTCTGGACTAGCGAAATAAATATATAGATCTATAAAAGGCCTACCGCCTCCCAACGCAATGACGGCCACCCTTAGCAAAGAGGGCTCCGTCTGTCAATCTGTCACTTGTCACATTTTGGTTGCAACTATGAAGTGACTGAAAGCCGTGCAGACGACAGGCAGATCGCTCGATGTTAACGATACACTCTACCCACCTTTCCTCTATCAACTATGAGACGGTACGCCGTTTTGAGATGCATGAAAATATACAGTAAAATTGTATGTCACATGTCCGAGACACACACATAGGCAGAAAAATATCAGGTGTGACACATGTCCGAGGGCACCGTTAATCTGCCAGAGTTACACGTCGCCTCATTGGATTCTCCATAAAACTTGATGTATTCTATACAGTATATCATGTGCGCAGGTAAACCTACTTTAATCCACTTACAGGGCCAGGTACGCCCACTAACGCACGCTGTATCGTTATTGTTCCCCCTTAATTGTTCTTGACAGGTTTGGCGTGCCTATACATCATTATTTGTGCTTGGCAGTAGATGCCATGCGGGTTTTGAAACGTTATTGCGAAGACGTTTCTTTGATTACATTCCAAAAAGCAGAAGGCAACCACATAACAGTCTGGCACCAATCCGCCTCCGTAAATACTGTGAACTTATTTGTGGAAGGGACGCATGCGACATTCTGTGGCACACCATGACTGCATAGTGCCACGAAAGCGCGTACTCCTCAGAGAGGTATCATAAATAAACGTGAATGCATATGGAGTCAATGTGTCAGAGGATGTACGCTGTGGGGTGCTGTTTTTGAGTGTACTGTCACCTGCCACACTTCGAAGTGGGGCAGTGGACTCCACCCGACACATGTGCGGGATGAAGTCGCCAACACATGCTTTTGGTGGATTTTACACACATTTTTCGAAATATGAACTGATCATTAAAAGAGTACTGAGCTAAATGACTATTACGTCACCGTAAATGCTGTTGTATGTATAGAGACGAAGTGCGCGTAGGGAACATCGGCAGTCGTGGCATACTAGTTGGATAAAGCTGTGGGATGTATTGCTTATATATATATATATGTATATCGTGCTTCGACAGCACAGAAATCCATGCTGTAGATGATTTAGTGCAAGAGTACGAGTGGGGGTGAAGACTGAGGGGGGGNCAGTTAGTGCAGGAGCCTTCGCAAAGACCCAAAGCAAAGAAATGATGTATTATTGCTGGGCTCGTGCTACAGATTTCTGGTTACTGGTGGGTACTGGTGCACTGGTGCACGAATCACCTTCGCAAACCGGCGGAGTAGCCCGGTTCAACAGTATAAAGCAGGGGTCTCAAGCACGCGGCCCGTAAGCCTCTGTTCTGCGTCCCGCCTGGTCCTCCGGAACGACAAGAAAATGTGGTGCTTCCAAAAAAAGAAAGAAAGAAAAACGCAGTAGGTGAGGAACTATGCATCAGCCAAAATCATATTGTTATCGTGAACAGGACGTTCTATTCTGTATACTGATCATCTTCAGCTGCAGTTGATGCTAAAAAAAATGATATACGCGAGACTAGCGAGCGAATAGTTTAAGCATAATTTCGGTTTTCAGAGGAACCGAGCGTCTGTGCGACGGTCATGTTGGCAGTTGCGATCGCTGTCAGTGAGGGAGACGTGGGCATGGAAATTGCGCTCTGCTGTTCTGCAGTGTATTATCTCTCTGTATGCGTTTCAACTAAAGTAGGTTAAGCACAATGGCATCCTCGCAAACAGAAATTACGCGGAGCATATAAGAGAAACGACGCTTTCAAGTTCACTTGGAAATTGTATGGCTATTGATGAGTTAATTGCACTGCAGGAATTTCAGCTCCGTGTGGTTTGCTGCTATATCAGCGGCGTTTATCAAAATACCTGGTTACTACTGCTCCTGTAATCATTTCAGCCTTTCGCATGCCTTCCATCACTTCCTATTCCTCCATACTGTGTCAGCGTCAGGACTGCTTCGACCTCCTGTTTACATCGCGGAGATAGTATATCTATAGCTGTCTGATCAAAGATCTCAAGGTCGCGCCTGCATTTGCCATTATGCTAAAGACACGAATTCCTTAGGTCTTCCTTGTGGGCATCTAAAAACTACCATGCCAATCGTCGCGAAGCCTTGCAGGAATGTGTTATACTTTCCACCTCTCAATCTTCAAGCCAACAATTTTCAAGAAATATTTGTTGTCTCGGAGCTTGAAATATGGTTACTAAGAAGTGCGATACGCAGCGAGACTGTTCCCAACCACGATAGGTTCTGCGTATGCTGTGGTGGGGTTCGTCTCTCAAGTGCATATAAAGACACAGTGATAGCGTTCTCCAGCTATCTATCTGATGGGAGAGAAAGCTGCAGAGCTTACTAACGTAAATATCGATCTCTAAAATCACGTCACTGAATCACGTCTGTTTAGCCTCCTGTATAGAGGATGTGAAGCAAATATGAGGACGACGTGATCGCTTTACTCCATCGACTCGCAGGATTTTGCGCGCCGCGCGGGAAGAGTAATGTGCTTGGACGTGCCCCTGGAAGGTCGTTGAGTAAACGTCCGTGCTAAATACTGCACTTTCTATTTCGTCACGAAATCCATTTCTGCAGCACCTTGCTCGAGGGAAGGTGCGGAGGCGAAAGAAAACACTGTAACGTGCTCGATGTCCATCGTGGATAGAGGTGCAGTCACTATATAGGCTTCGCTTAGAGTTGTCGACACAGAGCCCCGATCATGAGCCCAACGGCCATTTTGTTGTTTACACCATCAACGCTCGCATGCTGGGACGTAAAGGTTCATATTGAACTCAGGCAAGCGTTCATTCACGCCACCGTCTGAGAAATGCAGCCTGGACCTCTTTTCTTTTTTGACTGTAGTGTTAAAATGCCTTGATGCAAACGACGTTTTCGACACTTTGAAGGAAACATCACTTGTGGGACAAAGATATAATGTTGTTCCTGTTCCAAGACTGTCGCTCAATTACCTTCATCCGACTCGGTCTTGTCGTTTAACTACATGCTGTGCTGTCTTATACAAGTTTAATGAGAGGTGAATGAATGTATGGATCGATAAATAAAGATAGGAAAGAAATTTGTGAATTCGCCCCCGTAGATGTGGCGTGTAGTGTGGCCACTGTAAACAGTGATGGACACTAGTTTAACTAAAAACCATCAAACTGATTTTGCGTGTAATGTGCGGTAATTATAACTGCACAACAAAAATAATTTAGATTGGACAGTTTAGTTACTAATTTCGGTAATTACAATTTGGGCACACCACAGACGTCACCACGGAGTCACTGGCCACCCAGAGAAAGATAACCGCAGGATCCCCCCACCGCTTGCAAATACGAAGACTCAGTTCAGGAAGCACTTGGCGGATGAATCCACGTTCAGAGACAATCCAGGCGTGGTTGCCTACTACACAGGACTGCCCAACATTACTCTCCTGTTTGCGCTGTACCAGCTACTTCAGGACCACATTTCGCGCCCGTCTCAAAATACATTGTGGAAATTCCAAGTAATGATTCTGTTCTCCCTTCGGCTGCGCCAATTCCCCACTACATGATCTCGCGTACAGACATTGCTAGAGATAATCTTCTATCAAGCGTAGAACTGAGTGAGTTCCTGGCCTTTCAGGTCCCAGATATCGCAGCTAACTGCATCTAAAATCCTCGACAAATGGCTCGAGCAAGCTTACGTGCGGTTGACAAGTGCAGTCCCCTGGCTGGAACGAAGTATTCCTCCAGTAGATAATGCCCATGGCTTTCAGGGAGACCTTGGTACTACAACGGCTGTGATACTGGACTATTTCGAGATGTTCATAGAACTAAACATCATTATACGGAGGGAGAGGCCGTACGAATGACAAGGTTGTGATCGAGAACTGTGGGGTCCTGCATAATCTGCTTACTTGGGACTCGTTGGGACGTTGGCACGTATCATATGTCATATACAGTATGGCAT
>JARGYV010099996.1:0-11072 GCA_029532675.1 Ornithodoros moubata
CTCCCCATATATACATGCAGGGTGTCCGGCGAGAAGGTGTCAACAAACCAAGGCCCAATAAAAGCTTGCTTCATGAAACTCCTCAAGGATTTTGCCACCTACTGTAATGATTTCCGTTTAATTAGTGCAATTTCGCTAATTAATATTTGAAAAATGCCAAGTGAACCTCACGTTTTTCTACCGGAATCATAAAGGCCATGTCTGGAATAGCGTATTGCAGTCAAAAATAGTTGATTTTGCGCACGTTTTGCAGAGAAAAATTGCTACCGAAAAAGCAGGCGAAATATTTTCGCAAGTTGAGCGCTTTTGCGTCCTTCGCTTGGCCGCAGATCCGCCCAAGGGTACACCAAGAAGCAAACGGGTGAAGCACTCCGTCTATCGGTGATTCATAACAGGTCTGCTTTTCTTGGCTTCTTTCTTTCTTCGCAGAGGGAGGACCCTTGGGCGGGTCTGCGGCCAAGCGAAGGACGCAAAAGCGCTCAACTTGCGAAAGTATTTCGCCTGCTTTTTGGAGATTTCTGTGTGTCAGTCCTTTGGGTTGCCTTCATTTCTCCGAGGTTTTTTTCATCATGTATAGCTACCAACTCGCCTGCATTTTATCTCTACTTCCGAAAAACGTGAGGTTCACTTGGCATTTTTCAGATATTAATTAGCGAAATTGCACTAATTAAACGGAAATCATTACAGTAGGTGGCAAAATCCTTGAGGAGTTTCATGAAGCAAGCTTTTGTTGGGCCTTGGTTTGTTGACAGCTTCTCGCCGGACACCCTGTCTAGCATCTCCTCCATGCAGAAAGCCGTGGCCGTTTTTCGTCTGCTCCCGCAAACGTGGGAAATTGTTGTTGATGCGAACACTTTCGAAAAAAAAAAAAAGCTCCTTCAAGCTTGAAAAAATGTGAAGCGAGCTAAAGAATGGCTGTCATTGTTTTCATGAAGCGAGCTTGATACTAGTTTTGCACCGAACTGCTACAAAAGTGGAGAATTTCCAGCAGGGAGGATTTTTCCCTTCGAAAGATTTCATCTCCTTTGGAGACTCGTTGTCAACCGAGGGGAAGTCACGTGACCCCGCGCTTTCAAGGGAGACAAGTCCGAGCACACTTGAATAGGAAGACCAAAGCTTCCTTGACCGGGGGAGGGGGCTGTTGGTGACGCGCCTGCAGATTCAGAAATGAGCGGCCATGTTTTGCGCGAAACCCAGTTGGAAGGGACTTTTTGATACGATTCGGACTCGTCGACGGCGTCTCAGGTCCCGTTTTTCGAGGCTCTTTCTCCAAGAGGGTCGCCTCGTTTCTCCACTCATGAGTCACGTGGTTACACCCTTGGAGTCACACGGACGTTTTTTTTTTTTTTTTGCGTCAGGCTTTGACTGGTATGGAAGTTGTCCAGCAGCTTGACCGCAATTGTCAGGAGCACTCTGTGTCAAAGAGCGGACAGGGGGTCATTTCTTATTGCTTCGTTTCTCCCCCAGAGTTGTTCATCTTGGCTAAAGATAAAAAGGGAGTAAGTTTTCCTCCCTGCACAAGAGAGTCGCCCTCGGTCCCTATCGCTGCCCAGAATGATTCAACTGATGAATGATCTTCATGGCGTTACTTCTAAACGTGTGTACTACAAAGCAGTCATCCAGTTGCGATCGAAATCTATTCCTAGTTTTAGAGCGAAGCTTTTATAAGATGAAGCTCGCACCCGTAATCACAATGTAGTAACTTTCGCTTCAATGCTAGTACATATATCGTCAGCTATTGATTCTCTCCTTGGATCGACTTTGAGGTTGACACTCATCTCAAGCCTCGCACTTTCCACTCACGGCTGCATTCCCTCTCACTGGGGAATTAAAGCGAATCGTTTGTTTCATTAAAATATTTTTATGGCTCAGCCAATGACGGTGGTGGTTTCGTTACGATGACTCCTTCGAAATGGGGTAAACTCCCAAAGGAGTGCCAGCTTTTTTTCTACATGAAAACGCGAGCGAGAGATCAACCCTTTTGAACGGCCTATTTTCAATGGTTGCAAAAGTGTGTGTCATACGTGAGGTCTTGACCGTTGTCGTCCGAGGCGACGTCGTCGATGTGGGCTTGGTCACATTCCTGCGGTGCATGGGAGAAAAGAATCATTTCTCTGTGCATGGAATCGTGTCGGTCTACCTCGAGGTCGTTGAAGAAGAAATGCGAATCTGCGAGATTGAAGATGATCTCTTCCATTCCCAAGCCATATTGCACGGAGGCCGGGGCGTCCTGCACAGACAGACAGACAGACGGCCACCTGTTAAGGAGGGAGGGAAGGGAGCATGCGCAGTGGGACGGGCGTCCAAAGGGCTGCAACCCGACTCCGCTGTAATCCGACCTCCGGCCGGGACGCTCCCATTGAGCGCGCAGCAGGGGTGGCTGCTGCTGCTGGCTCACCTTCCCATAGCGTCCAGCGAAGGATCCCGTTAGTAAAGAGTGAAAAATGATGATCGTTTCGTCCAAATCCCAAATAAAAACGCGTTCCAAGCCGTTCTCGGGATCTGGCGACGGATTCGTCTGGCGTCGACCGCGGCCTCGACTGCCTTTAGCTGCAACTCAAAAGCAAAAGTTGACAACGTTTTGCAGCCCCCGTTCGGCACTCACTTCTTTTGTTCGAGTCTGCTTTCATCGGAGGCGATGGGCTGCTGTCCACGCCGTACTGACCATCTGAACAGGGAAACAGTGAGCATCTCCAGCTGTTTTAGCTCTTAAGTCTAACCATTGCTGGGATGTTGAACAACGGGGGCCGAACTCAGTTGGTACGAAGCGTGGCTCGGGTTGGCGTAGCCGTACCCGTAATACGGATAACTTTGGTAGCTGCCGTAACCCGTATAGTCGATGGCCTGTTGGCTGCCCGCCTGGCTGGCTGGCCCGAATGCCGCAAACGTTCCGTAGCCAGCTCCTGCATGCGAGCGAGCATCTATCTCTCAGGGACGACGGACCCATCCCGGCCGGCCGGGGCCACTCACCGTAAGCGTAGGGCGACGCTGCTTGGCCGCTGCTCTGAGCGGCATTGCTTGAACTGCTGCCGTGCACATGTTGTTGTTGCTGCTGCTGACGAGCGGCGCCTGCGATGCACTCGTGTTGAGCGTCAAGTGTTGAGAGTATAGAAGGCCTACCTGCAGAGGCGTACGAAGCGGCTGGGAGGCCGTAACACTGGGACTGGGAGTAGTAGAAAGCCCCCGAGCAAGAGGAAGTGTTCAACTGCGTGTACGCCTGCATACTGATGCAAGGGGTGAGCGACGCACGGCCCCCCCCCCTCCCACCATCATACCTTCCGTAATAGGAGGGACAGTCGCTCTTCACTTGTTCAGGGTTCACTTGTTCTGAAAAGGTGGAGGAGCTCGCTCGGTGGCCTCATTCACCTTCAGCACTCACCGGCGGCGGCGGGATAAGATCCGCCGTTGATTCCATCGGTGTAGTCGAGTGAGCCGCCTTCGAGCTTCACGTCTTCACTGCTCGTCTGCTGCGAGGGAGCGCAAAGATTCCACGCGTAGCCAGCCAAGCCATTACTTGGAGACTCCGGGGGCGAATTGCCCGCGCTCGACGCACTCGACTCTTGCAGCTGACTCTCGGGGCTCCTGAAACAAACATCCCTCGCTTTTGCCACACTTCACCTGCATGCCAGTTCAATGAGGAAATGTAGCAGACGAGCGAGAAAGGGACGCTTCTCCATTGCGACGGACTTTTTTCCCCGTGGGAAGAAATGATTTCCACTTATCTTCTGCTTGCTTGGCAGTCAATTTTCTTACCTATTCGAGTGTAGGGTCTGGTGGCGACTGGCGATGTCGGAGTCACTTTCACGGCGAGTACGTTTTACCTGAAACGAGACATACTTTGGTGGCCAGCATCCCCCTTGGCAAAAGAAGCGATGCAAGTGCATGTAACACGAGCTGCCTTCCCGGAGTCTGACATCTGATCGCCAGCAGCCATGACAGCAACCATGGCAACGGCTCGCCCCGTGCAACCACTTTGTCCTCTGCCTGCCATGCTAAACTTGCTCTATATACTTTCACACGAGAGGCCACCTACAGAGGAATTGTCGCCCAAAACTCGCATCGAAAACTTTGTGACGGCTTTGCAATAGGAATACAGTGGCTTTCTGGTATCGCTAAGGGGTCGCACGGAGGGATCGGATCAAAGCCTGGAAAGACGACGCCTTGTCACAGGCGACGACTTTGACTGTCAAGCGAGCGAAGGGAATTTGGATCTCACCTGCGGTTGAAGAGCGGGGTCCTGCAGATCAACCATGGCTCACGAGCGACCAACTGAAGGCGGTGTCGCCTCAGTCGCGACGGACAGCCCCCGGGAGAAACCATTCCGCCTCGGGCAGGGGTGGGAGCTTTCCCATTACGGGGGGGCTAATTACTTGCTTCAACACGTGTTCCTCAGGTGCAAAGGAGAAGGCGGCGCTGGCCCATTGTCCAATCCCAGCTCACCTATACCGCCCTTAGATGCGAGCATTTCGTCCACTTGATTCGTGTTGTGTGCATCGCAGCTGAAGACATCACCCTGTGCGTGGCGGATAACATCACCCCGGACGGGCTTTCCTTTCGGTAAATGCTACTTGATAATAGTTGAATGGGCGTGTGAAAAGAGGCTCATTAGCCCGCCCCTGTACGCCCCTCGTGAACGCAACACATCTCAATCGGGCCATAAATCAGTTGCCCTAGCGGACGGGGGGCTTTTGTGCTTCCCCTGCTCCCTTTGTGTCCGATCAAACAACTTCTTCGGCTGGAGGAACGCAAATATTGGACTCGGTTGCCTTTCTCCAGCTGCTGGACTTGATTAGGTCAAGTGACCCCCATCCCGAATGCGTGCGTCCTAGGAAAGAATCGCTTACCTGAAATGACACATCATTTCAAAGGACCGGAACGTGATGGCTCCTCCCTCGCTGGGCGGGATCTTCCAAATGGGCGGACCCTCAAGTAATCAATCGCTGGCACCTGGTCTCACTGACAAATCGTCTGCAATGCCTGCTTCTAGTGACATTTCCCACAGAATGCTTCTCGTTCCAAGGTCTTTTTCTTTCTACAAGCGATGCCTTTGCAGATAGTTGCTCGTCCGACATCACGTTCCTTAAAGATTTCTTGTTTGGCTTCTGATCGACAGTGAGTGACAGGCGTCGAAGCCCAACGATTGGCTCCAACACATTGAGGACGAAAGTCGAGTTTCCGCTCCTCATGCTCGTACCGGGCTTGGTCGGCGGCCATTATTTATTCGCCTGACGCTCCCCGCACTTTAGATCTCGACCGTCAATTTGGCGCCCAACCAAGAAAAACGAAGCGTCTGAATATCCCGGACATGAAGAGGTTCGCAACCCTCAAGGCTAGAAAACTCACTTGGTGCAACAACACTATACTAGGAAGGTGCTTTCGACACTCTCTGGGTCTTGGCTACGAAACTCAATATTTTTGCCAGTTTCGGATCCAGCCTTGACTCGTGCTTTGCTTGCCCTTGTCAGCGCAAATTCCAAGTCACTTGGCAGTAGTGCATGCCGCAACGTCTTTTCTCCGTGTCTGCATGAGCAAGGAATATCATGTGAAATGCCTACGGGGAACGCTTTTCCCGCCCCTGCCATTATGGAAACAACACTTGACAATTATGTTGGCCAAAAGAAAGCCCACAAGCTGAGATTTAGCCGCGAGTTGAACCACATTCGAAGCAACAACGTTGGAAATAGCGTACTGCGATTCAGCTATACTTTATTCACATGCGCAAAACCATGTTTGAATATCACAACAAGGGCCTTGAAGTACGCCCCCCCAGTTCGTGAATCTGCTGGCACCATTTGCGAGGGATGGAAATCAACTTCTCACCAGCGAACATGGCGAGCTCATAGCGCCGCCTATGAGCCATGAGGAGCACTGCTCAGGGACGCCGCCGCTTTGTCTGAAGCCGTTCCACGTGGGCGGAAAATTCAAAAATGGCCCCGTTGGGAAAAGAAAAGCCTCCAGAGACTTGTCTATGGTAATGTTGAGGGACTTTGGTTTTCTGAGCTCCCCATTTGTGGGCTTCCATCATGTTGAGACTGTAGGTGTCTCGAGCAGGTGTCGCTTTTTCGGCCCAGCACACGTCTTGAGAGCGAAACCAGAGGAAGCGTAAATACACAATTCAAAATATGAAGGACAGAGTTGGGAGGAGTTGGGACAGAGAATGGGACGCCCAACCCAAGTAATGGGTCTTCCTTCAAATGAAGCATTAGCTGTGGCCATATTGCATCACAAAGATTCCAAGGCCTTGTGGCAAACACGCACGTTTTTTTATTTCCCTTCCTACTCGACGCGTCATTTTAATCCAGCTTGGCCCTCGTGGCCCAAGGTTGGTTGTAGTCAATCTCTTGCATTGGCAGATGTCATTTGCTGTGGCCATACAAGAGGTTCATCATTCTCCTAGGATTGTGCCCTTTTCTTACCAGCCCAACATAAAGGAGCGCACATCCATAGAGATATTAATAAATGCTTCATTCTAACGGCACAGGCTCAGGAAACTCTTCTTTCAGTCTTTCCAGGTCCAGCATGAATTCTGAAAAGAAAAAAAAAATTGATACTAAGAAATAAAATATTCCCTCGATTAGGAGAACCACCTTGGGCACAGCAGCCTTCGACAGCACGACACATCTGGGACCAGCTTGCTCAAGCTAAACCCGTTCATAATATTGGTAATGGGTAATTGGTGGGTTTACGTCACCAGACAACTCTGATCATGAGCGCCAGGGTAGGTATTTACACCACCCGGGGATCTTTTGACGCAAATCTCCGCCACACGGTGCCAATAACAATGTTTACCTCCCCCACATTGCAACCCATTCGTAATAAAACCAGAAGTGGACCAATTTAATGTCTACTGACCTGTCTATTCCAACAACTGCCACTAATTTCAAATAAAGTCCTTCCCCGTAGAGTCCTTCCCCGTAAATCACCAGCTTGTAGTCATCTTCAGTTAACTGGGTCAGTTATCGTAGCACATCTGTGACATATTCGAGGAAATCAACTAAATATTCTTAACATTAAAAATAAAGTTGGTTGTCACAGAAACAAGTGAAGCTGCCAGTGATGAATGGCAGCACCCTACGTTTATGATGGAGTCGTCAATTCATCCCCTTAACAGTTGTGAGACAGGATGGGCAAAAGTTTTCCGCCTCAGGAATACAATCCAAGTCCCCCATTCGGGCTCATAGGTAGCGCTACCCACTTATTGGTGTGGACACCCGCAGTCTAATGTTGCAGGAATACAGCAGTACATGCTGTGTTACTTGACATGCACCATTGGCGGTCATCCATTTCCACGTTTCCCGCCCATCGAGCTGTCCAGTTGCGAAGGTTCTTGGCACGATGCGAGATCCACAATTAGAAACACCACGTTGCACAGTGACCACATGTACGAGCACGTAATGCTAAGGATGCCACAGGTCAGGGGAACCATTCTGAGCGACCACAAATATATTGCCTCCAGCAGAAACACTTTTACGTGATGATAAACCTCGGAGAAATGGAGGAAACTCAATGGACATACAGAGAAATCTCCAATGGATCCTTGTTGGAGATTTCTCCTTTGGGTTGCCTCCATTTCTCCAAGGTTTCTCTTCATGTATGGTTACCAACTCGCCTGCATTTTATCTCTTCTGCCGTTCAAATACTTTTGCATACTCTCGTGCCAGGGCAGTTAATTACTCCGCAAGAAACAGAAATGCCTCTTACTTGGGATCTTTTTAAGCGAGGAATTGTTTGGTTCCTCTGGGAAAGAATAAGCTCAAGAGCAAGTGCCGAAATGGGACGCTTCCAGCCTTGGCCATTTTGCTTTCATTTGTGGCCTATTCAATTTTACTTTTACAAACAAGGATGGCAAATTTTTGTCAAGGGTGCAATGTTGACATTGCCAGCAGACACCCCAAGCTTGACATTCTTACAACATACTTGGTCCGCGGCCACAACTTTTAGACTTGGGAAGCAGCGGAAGAGCCCAAATGTAACTGGATATCGCGTACTGAAGAGAAGCAACATCTCCAGTACAGGAAGTCGTATCAACGACCTGTAGCCATTCACATTAAATGCCAAGTCGAGGAACCCAATTTTTCTTGACACGCCATTTCAAGTTTAGTAAGCACACAAGAAATCCAATGATGGACTTGCAGAAGCCCCTTCATTGACCGCCTGAAATTCCAGCAACTCTCCAAATTAGAGCAAAGCAGAGTAATTATTAAAGCAAGCTCCAAGATAATTCACCTTCATAGCATGGGGGTGTGAGGTGGAAAAAGTGGCCAGGGGCTGGGGGTGTCAAGGGTGGGGACACCCTCAGGGGACACACCAAGCACCCACGCAGGCTTTGCAGTATTGCCACGTCCTTGGTAGTGAGTCCTTCTTCCTTTGGAAGCACGTCCATGTACTCTGCAAGAAGCAACCTTTGCCAAGTCTCTCATATTATGCTCTGCCACAGCTCTAGGACTGAAACGCACCATCCTCAACTGGAGGGAACATGTTTTCCACTTCGGAGTCCTCTTCTTCCAGCACATCCTATATGCCCAAGAGGGAAAACTACATAGTCACCCTTCTGCCCGCTGTGCCATCGTTGCACTCAGCTTTAAGGTTGGGACAATAAAAAGAACAAGTACTAGATACCTCCAAAGCAGGCACCACTGCATCAAGCAGGTATTCCTTCCAGTCAGGAGAGCTCATCACACTGGAATGCTTCGCCAGTCCTAGAATTCCCAACAAGTCCCCCCCTCACTACAACTGCAGATGACATTCTAACAACTTTTATGCTTCTACAAAGCTCCTATCCGAGGATGTTTGTCAAATTGGCTGTCGCAAACGTCTCGACAGCTGTGGTGTAAGCGAGCCCGAATGGACAAACAATCTTTGAAAGAATTGCCTGTGGGGAGATTTTCCAGTCCAGGTGGCGATGGAGGTGGAGAAAAGATATCCCCTTCTTGCACACCGTACGACCCTCGGGGGAGACCCCGCAGATTCAGGAGCACCTGGGCCGACAGACGCTCTTCCTTGGGCCAGATGTCATAGTCGTCTGTTTATACAGACGCACGTCTGGCTTCAAGAAGAAATAGGCACGCAAGAAACTTACCAGCATAATCGTTGTAAAGACACATTGTCTCCATTTCTGATGACAAGCCCTCAACTTTGGCAGCCTACGTTAGAGATGCAATGTACAGGTGAGCAGGGTGCCCCTGAGTTGCGCCCCTGAGTTGCACCCCTCAGTTACACCATGCACTATGTGTGGAGGCAGTCCTCAGAGGTGGCGAGCAAGTCTCCATTGTTCAGCAAACACGAGAGGAAAAAAATACCTGGCCTCGATCGTGTACAGAATCCACCTTGAGGCAGGTTTTTGCCTTTGCACTCCGAGCTTCGATCGTCTTCTGGGAGTCCAGCATTTCGCTCGAAACTGACCCTGGAACCAGATGCACAATTTATTAAAAAGTTGCGTCAAATAAAGTGGCAACTTATTCTTTTATGAATTAACGTGCCATGTAAGAAGGAGTCACGTGTGCATGTTGCATGCATGGAAATGCCAATACCACATTTGTGTCTGGGAATGCTTTTTCTAAACAAGAACTCACCATTGGATGGCACATTCTTAATGGCTGGTCGCAAGCAATCATTGTTGCCACCTGACGCCTGCATAGAGAATAAAACAGTATCTGCAATAAATGAGACAAAAGTTGCCCTGAAACAGCGGCCAAAGACAACTCACACTTGCGTAAACACGTGCGCCCGAAATTTTGGCACAGCTGCTATTGGCAATGTCAGACAAGGCCTGCTTTCTGTTTTTGCTCAAAGGAGATTTTGGTTTTGGCAGCTCCCGCGGGTTCAGACCTGCAGACAAAAAGCTGGGATGAGAAACTTTTCATTGCATTGGGGATTGTTTCTCCTATCCACAAATCCTACCCATACATAGAGCTGGTCTTCACAGAAAGAAGGACACCCTATAGCACATGACACACACAAATGCCATCATGAAACCATCAGCTGCAATCCATACTTGGGGAACCCCACCCTGGCATTTGTGCTCAACAGCCACCTAACAGCATCCACAGTCTTCGTCTCAACATCCCATCAACCCCTTGGCTCCTGTTTCGCCTGCAACGTGCCAGCTCACATCTTATCCAAGTCCGAGTGTCACAAGGAACCAACAGTACTTAACCCTGTACACCCAGCCTTCCCCTCGGCAGCCGCCTTGCCAACGCCTGATCATCCTCATCAGGGGCAGCAGGATGGCCACACACACACGAGATTGCTCAGTCATCCCCTTTTGCTTTCATAAGTGAGGGCCATGTGAAAAGCCTTGCTCCGACTTTTCGCCCTGCTTACAGCGATACCCAACATGCCCATCACCAACTATTAGGGACAGAACTAATGCAGTTAAACATAAACGGTGACAGTAGAGTAAACCAGTGCGTATGTGTTCTGCAGTAGTTGGTATACAGCGTGCGCCGATAACATTATTTTGTGTTTAATTCGTTCCTGTAAGTTAGCAGCCAAACGCCAGTAAACGCACCTGTGGTTGAAGAGCTGCTCGATCGGTTCTTGGTTCGGACGAAGGCGCAGACATCCGAGTTTTCAGCACTAATCGTTCGCGTAGGGGATGCCATGACACAGCTTTGTGGCGGGTCAATGCCAACAAGCGAAAAGACTTTTATGCAGAAATATTATACTTCAGATGGAGACTTGTTCGGCAGTTAAACAGCGCTCGAACAAACGCCCGCCTTTCAACGTGCCATTTAAACCTCGCTCTCCCTTGCCAAACGTATTACGCGCTGAACCTGCTGGTGATGAGCTGAACTGCACGCGCCGTAGTTTCCATCGAATCCCCTTTCATACAGGGTAGACCTCAAATAAATAAAATTCACAAGTGTAAAAAGAATAAAAAAAAAACATTTATAAACTAAATAAAAGTCACTTGTCAAAATTTCTTGATGTCGATGCAGTTGTCGTATTGGTTTCGGTTTTGCTGGAGGCTCGCCGCACTGGGAGAGCGTCTTTGCAAGACATTCCGAGAGCGCGGGCGGCGCTTTCGGAGTCACGTGATCACATGACAAGGATAGGCGATAGGCAGCGTA
>JARGYV010100002.1:0-11497 GCA_029532675.1 Ornithodoros moubata
CCGTAGAACATGTTACCATTGGTGGAATTATGGAAATCTCATTTGAATATAGGAAAACAAATTTGTTCGCAGTTAGCTGGGACACCCGGTATACTTGCCACTGTAGACCAATAGCAGAGTGCAAAGCAACTGGGATAAACACACACACACACACATCGAAAAACAATGTTACTTTCACCGTTGTGATTCATCTGACCCTGTTCGTGAATCGACAATTTCAGGCCGATCAAACAGATATATCATGGATAGTGCTCAAAACGAAACTGGCGTAAGGAGACCACCTCACTCCAATGGTCAGGTACGAGCGAAGATGTTACCTGTGACACTTTTTTCACCTGCGTTTTCTTTTCTACATTTCCTTAGGAGGTGTCGTATTACCAAAGTTCCCGGGAAGACTTGCAGAGACAGGGAGAACCTCAGGACTGTTCTCTGCTGCTTCCCAACCAAGTGCCTGTCCCTAAGGTTTGTTAAAGAAGCAGCTTTCTGTGATGTTGCTTAATCATTGCTTTTATCCGCGTATTCAGCTGGACACCCCTTCTAGTGATTCAGGGAAATCATCCCAGGTGAGGAATTTTTTCCACCTGATGCCCCTTGAAGGGTTTACCTTTCAAGGGTGACAACACAATGTGTGGGTTGGTGTTAAGAATTTCATGTTTTTGTTGCTGCAGGCCAGCTCCAACGAGCAAGACCAGTGCTCAACTGCATATCGGTAGGTAGCGTGTTGCTTACCACCTTATTGTACGATTAAAGGCACTAAGTGCTTGATCATGATCCTGCTTCAGTCGAAGTCGTTACAAGGAAAATGTGAAATAATTTTTAAATATGTCCTAAATGTTGGACTGGTCGCAAGGAATCTTTCTGTTGCGAACCCACTGCTTGGTAGTCGCAAGACCACATTAATTCGTGTCACGTCTGCAGAGGACTGAACAGAAAGAAAACTGTTATTCGTGTTCTCCGCACTATGTGCCCCAAAGAGGGCAGGGGGCAAGGTCACATGACGATCGTGCTCAGTTGTCATTGGTTCTCACGCGATGTACATTAGACAGACAAAAAAAGGGGAAAAAGGAAACAAAGTTTACGGATGCGAAATAATCATCCCAAGGCGTCGAGTGTTACAACTTGTCCTTAAGGTAACAGACGAATAATACTGCGACCAAAGTGAACCAAAGCGTAGTATACCGTTAAGTGGACGGCCCCTGAAGCCAGACCGGTATCCTTCTCTCCGTCTAGAGTGTGGCATTTCTACTCACGTGATGTAACCGGTCGTCGCGGCTCGCCCTGTGCGCGCGCCTTCGGGCTAAATGCAACGCGGCTTGAATTGAGAATAAAACGATAACCCCTACGACTTATTCTAAAACGCAAAACTAAATCCACGGTTGAATTTCCTGTGGAGCGCAGTGGCTGGCTTATCACGCGCGGAAATCTGCAAAAATATATACGATGTTGCGTATTTGCTTCTGCGTGGCGAATTCGAAGCAGACGGCGGCCGATTTCGCTGTGGTGGGTCGCGTCGACTCTGCACTTGAAGGGTAGGACGTATAGAGGGAGGAACAGAGAGAGAGGTGTCTTCTGCGGTGAGGTACGCGTTCTCCCTTGCCCTCTGAAATCAAGGCAGCCAAAATGGCTGCTAGTCGTATATCCTATGGTTCCTTCTGATCGTATCCATGTCTGGGAGTTGAGGAGCTTAATATGGATGCGAAAATTTGAGTACAAGTAAGTCATGTGGGAATGATCAGTTTCCTCTCTACGTGATGTTGCAGCGCCATTTGTATCTTTACTGAAGACTGCGGCACCGTACGGTGTTAGGCCTAGTTGCCCTTGAATTTTCTGTGACGTGCTTCGCTTTGAAGCCAGTGCCAGTTGAATGTTTTCGCCGTGCGTGTACACGGTATGTGACTGGTTTCTAGCCGAGGTGTACGGTACTATTCGTGAATGCGTATATCTACATCGAGGTCTGAAGCTTCCGGTCAGGAACTGGGCGCGTGGAAACAGCTGATGCTATTTCTGCTGTGTGCTGCCGTCTGTTTTCGTGCTTGTGTTGCTTCTGGTTCGTGGAGAATAACGTAATTTGCGAACGGCGTAGGCTATTTAAGCAGCGTATTACTGCAGCTCTGCATGGATCATTCCTGAGAACGGATACCGACATTTTGACGCGGACAGCGCTGGACTTAACCGTCAACATAAGTTACGAAATCGTTCGCGGCTAGCTGCGTTTATGGCGGCTGCGTATTCCCATTCTGAATACGTCTGCTAACCATCGTCTGCGCGCGCGCGTGGCTTTCCAGCCGACAGATGCCGTTATTGGGTTACTGGTGGCTGATGCCTCCGGTTTCGGTGTGGTTAGTAAATGGTGCGTTACGCTTTCGTGATTTTGTTAACTGGTCTGCTGCGCTCCCCCTGTTTATTGGAGGAGACGCTTTATTGTTAGTTTTTCTGTGTGCGTGATCTCTATTGAAGCTGCCCCGTGACGTCGAAATATCGATTTGTCGACGTAGGCTGCCCGCCGTTTGAAGTGGCTACTTGTCTTGTCGCCGTAGCCTGCTGCCGGATAGCGACATAATTTTCTTTCTTTTTATCGCTGAATGCATGCGCGTTTATTTTTGTTGCAATTACGAAGTGACAGTAGTGTCTGTTTGCTTGAAAGCGACGTGATGCTGATCAAGCCGATTGGATCCTGTTGTCGTCTGCTATTGTTCGGGCATTGTAGAATTATCGCTGCTTATGTGGGACAGAAATAACGATGATTGCGGTGTACGAAATGGAACTTCTTCAGCAACTTTTAAGTTATCCCTTTTAAGTTATTATTTGAGGGAATATTCTTTATTGATGAACTTGGACAGAGCACTGAGTGTGGTAAGTGACAGTGTACGCACGTAATGTGTGTAATAGGTGTGGTCTTGTCCTATTTTTCATACTTGATCACGTGAGGAACCACGATGTAAACAAGACATTAATAGCTGTGCGTGCAAGGTGTCACTCATTGAAGTCTTTGCTTTGAGCCACCTTATCTAACTGCCTGAACCCTTGGCTCCTTCCAGAGTTGACAGTGAGATGCAAAACGACGAAAAAAGGACCGATTTCTTTCTGGGCCAGAATAATGGCGGGGTGAGTGTACCTTGCGCTTTGTTTTCTGCATGTTGTTGTTCCAGATTTGCCATCAGGATGTTGTCTGTTTTTATCATGACATTACTTTTAATTTTGATAATCATTTTCGAACAGATTCTTTTTTCTTGGATTTGTCATTGTTGATCATTGTCTCATGTTATGTATGTAAGTTAACTATCCTGATTTTCAATGTCCTACTACTGAACTGGTTTAGAACTATGTCAAGAATGAAAGATGATGTGCAGTACTTAATGGTGCTCAGTCACCAGTGGCTATTACTGCATCAGGTGTCCCACAGAGATCCCTTTTGGCCCCACCTCTATTTTTAACTTACATAAATGACCTTGTTCACATAATTTGTTCACTGTGAAGTCTACAGGGCATTAAAACAGGCGGTGATGTAATTTTGGTAATTCGATGATGCAGTTTGATGTAACAGGCTGTAATCTGATGTAAGTTTGGGCTATGACTGTCAATATTTATAAAAATATATAAAATATAAACATGTTGCATTCTTGGTTAAAAACACATTTTAGACTAGAAGTTAAACTGGTAATGAACTACACACTGTTACAGAATATAGGTACCTAGGTGTTGTATTTAGTAATAATCTAACATGTATTAGCCACATAGATTACATTATGAGTAAAGCCAACAGGGCCCTTGGGTTTGTGAGAAGACGTAGAAGCTGTGAGTCGTATGTTTGTCCACTTTTAGAATACTGTAGTGTGGTTTGTGTCTCGGAGTGTGTCCTCTGGCTTAGTTTGTAGTGGGATAAACCCTGTTTGAGCAATCTCGAATTCTTTAATGATATTTTGTTATCAGTTCTCCCCTATGTAACTCTACCTATGTGGAACTGTAGAGTATGAACCATGAATAATGTGTTGTCGTTCAGGCATGGGACGCGAGGAATGGGGCGGAGCCTCAGGAGGCAGCTAGGGCACCCTGCACCACCGCCAACAACACTCAGTCCTCCTCCATGACCTCGAGGCTCAGGATTGCCCAGTCCAAAGGTCAGTCACCGCCATTATTTTTTATTCTTTGTATATGTATGCAAAAGATACGAGTTATGGGTGACATTTTCGGATGCACGAGTATGCAAAAGACAGTTGCTGCCAAGTGATCGGCATTATTTGGTACCAGTAGGGTTCGTAGTTCTGCGATCATTTCTGCATCTTGTTGCTATTCTCCCTCTGTTAATACTTACCGCCTACCTGCTTCTTTGAAATCGCACCCTTTTCTGCCAGATTTGGAGTTTTGAATTTGTACACGGTTCTATAACGTGCCGAAGACCACTAGAAGACGGACATTGTTAGCCAAGGTGTGCCCGAGTGCTGTCTGGCAGTGCGGGGAGGGAACAGCCCTCGTGTCTGTGATTGACCTAAGTGTAAACATTAGCCAAATTATAACTGTGGTGTAACACGTTTAGAAATTTCTGAGGACTCGGGAAGCAGACTAAGAACATGCCAACTACAGTGAGGGGTGTTCTAAGGGCACTGCTCTCGAGATGAAGTGACTCTGCCTGTTTTCAGTCTCCAGTTTTCTAAAACACTGGATATCATAGGAGACAGATGGACTTTTTATGACAGGTGCCGAAGATTCTCAGCAGCCGTGGCACAGTGGCGTCAACGGCAGCACCAATACTACCACCACCACCACCACTACTACTAGCAACCCTAGCGAGGAAGGGGGGAGTCTGCTGCCTCCCTCGTCCTCCTCTGGGGTCCGCTGGGAGGTCGCCCAGCAGCACTCCGTTCAGTCTGTGATACAACGCTCAAGCAGCAGCAGCGGCCTGGCAGCCATGCAGCGGCAGCAGGGTAGCGGCAGCAGCAATCCCACTCATCCCACTCAGTGTTCTTCCGTGCCAGGGCCCAGCATGAGCCATGGCAGCAATAGTCACCAATCTCCCTCTGGGGCCAACCAGCCTTCTACTACTTCTCTCCTTGCCATGCAACAACCCGGTGCTCAGCACAGCAACATTCCTGAGGCGTGCCATCGCCATTCCTGGGTACGTTCTCGGCATGCTCGGCGACCCAGCCTCGTTAGTTAATGCGCGGTGCCTCCTTGCAGCAGACGACCGTGGCAGACGACGGCCACTCTTCTTCCGACCACCTCCTCGGAGCCGTGGGGGGACGGGAGGAGCCCCCCGTGAGCAGTGCGTCTCGCAGCGCTCCGCGCGCCCCTCCTCTACGACTGGGTCTCTTAGGTGGCGGTGAGAGTTCCCTGAACAATGGCGGTTCCACTTCTGGTTGGGGAGCCCCACCCCCCGGGGGACCCGGCTCTGGCTGGGGTTCCGGAGCTTCTGCCGGGGCCACGGCCCAGTGGGGGAACGCCCCAGGGGGCCCCGGCCGACCTCCCGCACAAGGCCAACCCGGTGACTACAATGGACAGGGAGAAGGCAGTACAGGTAAGACATTTGCCTGAATCTCTCTCCGTATCGTTGACTGTTGTGCACACGATGCTCATAGGGCTGTCTCCACCTAAACAAGGTCAACAGCACAATAGTTGGGCGCAAGCAGCAGGGAAAGGTTTGCTGCCCAACCAGCAAGGGCCTCAGGGCGGCAGCAACAGCGGCACGAGCGGTGATCAGGCTTCCACCACCTCATCTACGTCGTCCACGTCGTCTGCACTGCAGCAGCCTGGAGGAATGAAGCCAGTCATTAGAGAGGAACCCATCTCGGAACTCAGGCGAGCCGCAGCATACAGCGAAGGATGGGGACAAACGGTTGGTCTTTTTTTTTTTTTTTTAAGCTTTCTCCAGTTACGTGGAACAGAAACTGATGCTTTTCTGCACTTTTTGTGTGCAGACAATCAACCAAGAGTCGGCATGGGATGCTCCCCCCTCTCCACAGCCAAACTGCAAGGACATGCCAGTTCCGGGTCCCGTGTGGCGAGCACCCGCCAACACGGGCACGGAGATCTGGGAGAATAGCGTGCGCAGTCGCGGCAAGGCGGGTGGCGCTTCGGGCAGCCACCAGGGTTCAGCACCATTTTACCAGAATGAAGAAAACTCTCAGCAACAAGTATGGGCACCGCAGATGCACATTGGGGGAACCTGGGGGGAGGATGAGGACGAGATGTCCTCTGCCAACTTGTGGACGGGCGCACCACAGCAGAGTGGAGGGGCCGGGAGCAATGGGCAAGGCGGGCCCGGAAACCACATGGGCGAAGGGCAGTCGTGGGGCCACCACGCCGCACCAGAGAAGCATTGGGGTGGGGGGCCGCCAAAGTCTGCAAACTGGGGTGGAGACGGTGAGTGGAGTTTGTTTTCTACCTTTGTATGAGAGTACTAGGGGCCATGCTCTTTCAGATCATGGCCAGGTGCCAGACAACGGCACGTCAGTTTGGGGAGCGGGTAACAACGGGCCTCCGAAGGGGGGTCCCGGCATGCCTTCGGGGATGCCCGGGGGCCCCCAGGGGCCGCCTCAGGGACCGCAAGGCAACCCTTCGTGGTCGGGAGCACCCGTGGGAGGGCAACCGAAACGAGGGCCTGACCCCTCGACAGGCTGGGAAGAGCCATCGCCGCCGGCGTCACGGAGGCCCAACTTTGACGACGGAACAGCGGTGTGGGGGAATCCCACGCGCCAGGGGAAGGTGTCCCACTGGAAGGACATGCCCTCGGTGAGGCATCAGCACGAGGTTTGTGTGTTTGAAACAAACCCCTCCCCCTTGCCCTTAATACTCCTCGCTCGTTGGTGACTCCTCTCTCTCAGTGGTAGTTGCTGTTGGAGTGGCTCTCCGTGAAACTCTGGATGTACTTCTTGCGCAGGGAAAGGCAATCGCCGGAGGAGGTCCTCCACCGGGAATGCTCAGGGTGCCCAAAGATGGAGGATGGGGCAACAAAGCCGGGGGCCGTGCCAATTGGGGAGGAAATGGCGAGAACTGGGGCGAAGACAAAGGAGGCAGCTGGGGCGAACCCACGAGCCCTATGGGAGCCCCAGGGTACTGGGGGGCCAAACCGAAGGGACCACCCAACTGGGCGGATGGCCAGATCGACACCAGCACATGGGGAGGCCCTGCAAAGCAGGTGCGTTTCTCTCCTCCTTGTGGGCTTTTAAAGCCGAGTGGCGTGGGGGGTTGAGACGTGCCCTTCTTGATTGTTGTTACTTGCAACAGCCTGGCTGTTGTTTTCAGACTGGCAAGCCCCTCACGAAGGATCTCATTTGCGCAAGCAAGCAGTTCAGGCTTCTTACTGAAATGGGATACAAGGTAAGAGGCCCCCCGGTCGGCTTCTGAGAGCTCATTTGCCAATGTTACCCAACAGAAGGAAGATGTGGAAAATGCTCTGCGCTGCAACAGCATGAAACTGGAAGATGCTTTTAGTAAGTTTGTTCCCGCCACAGCGTTGCTCGAAAACTTCATTCTGTGTGTCTCTCGCAGTTGAACTGAAAGCCATGAGCCACAGCGACGCGATGGATGGAGATTTCCTTCGCGGAGGCCCCAAGGGGATGCGGGGGGATGATCCTGGGGACCAGCACGGTAGTGGGGGAGCCATGGAGGGAAGTCCTCCGTACGTGGCACCCACGGGGGGGTTCCACAGCTCTCCCTCCGGGGGATTCCAGGGCCTGCCCATCTTTGGTGCAGGTTACAATGCAGCACAGGGCTTCAAGCCACCGGTCAAGGTGAGTAGTTATTTTCTTTTTTTGTCTCTGTGAGGAGTTAGTGGACGTAATTGAAAAATTCACGCACAAGTCTTGGCCGCAAACAGTGTTCATGCTCAGTTTTTTTCTAACATCTGCTTGATTTTGACTGACAAGTCTTGTCACGTGCAAACTTTAAAGCAGTTGTGGTTAGGGGGTCTTTCCTGTTGTTTCGTAATTTTTCTTACATTTAGTTTCAATAACTATCAGTCTTTGTTCTTTTTTAAAATTTTCTTTCTTATGTTCCATTTGTTGTTTTTTTTTGTTTTTTTTTTTTTCCCCTCTCCTTATTTGACTTTTTTGTTACCTTGCATGGCACTAGGGCTCGGGCCTGAACGGCAATACAGCAACTAGTCTACTTAGTGGCACGGGGATAAGTGGCGCCGCCGCTTCGGCCGGTGGCCAGAACTCTAGTCTGTCGATGGGGAACAGTATTAGCAGCTTGAGCCCCGCTCTGGTGCACAAGATACTGCAGCAGCAACAGCAGGTCCAGCCCCCACCTTTCGGTCCCCCTGCTGTGAGTTGATCTTCGCTCCCTTTTTCCTCGCTTTTCAAGGAGGGGGGACGGGATACCCCAGAGGCAGTCGATATGGAGGGCTGCCCTGCTTTGGCTTGTGTGGCTGATTGTTTGGACTCAGTTCTAGTGCTTCTCTTGGGTTCTCCTTCCGCTTCTGGGCTGGTAACGGCAAGCTGTGCTTTCTGCTGTTTTCTACGGGCTGTGTACGGGGGGGATTTGAGACTAATTGCCTGCGGCTCGGTATCTCACTGGGTGTTTCTCTGCTGTTCCCGCTGGTTGTTTAGCTCGTGTATCCTGTTTTTCCACCACAATGCCTGCACGCCAGTTGTGTTCACTGTGTGTGTGTGTGTGCACGCACTGGGGCTTTATCTGTTATATGAGGTACTGTGCTGCATTGTAGAGGTGCATGTCCTCAACGTACACTTGTACAAAGTCGAAGATGTTGCCGTACGGCGGGTTTTACCTGTCTTTCTAGCTGAAGCATTCTCACTAAGCTTTTTTCCTAGTCACCATTGCTTCTTACTGGGCCAAGTGTTGATGGTTGACTTTTTGTGGCCAGGCCAACCCAGCCCCTAACCCAATGGGAAGTCAGGTCGGGGGCCGCCTGGGTCCACCCAATGTCCCTTCAGCAGCGCAGCTGCGACTCCTGGTGCAGCAGATTCAGATGGCGGTGCATGCGGGCCACCTGAACCCACAGGTGAGAATCTTGCCCGCTCTCTAACAACCGTTCTGTTCAATGCCTCTCGTCTTGTGCTCCAGATATTGAACCAGCCACTGGCTCCACAGACGCTACAGCTTCTCTACCAGCTGCTGCAGCAGATTAAGGTGTTGCACGCCCTGCAGCAGCAGCAGGTGCTTCACACCAAGGGGGGTCAGCCTCCACTCCAGCTCAACGTCCAGTTGACCCAGACTAAGCAACGCATCGTCAATCTGCAGAACCAGATAGCCGCCCAGCAGGCCCTTTTCCTCAAGCAGCAGGTCCAGCCCCCACCGCAGCCCCCCTCGACCATGGAGCAGCCCCCGCCACCTCCGTTTCTTGCCACCAAGCCCCCCAACGACCCCTCGTCGGGGCTGCACACGGACTTTCGTGACCTGAGCCTGAAGGACAACTCTGCGTCGCAATCTCGCCTCAACCAGTGGAAGCTTCCGACGTCTGTAGCTCCACCCGTAAGCTACGAGGAAGAGCCAAAGAATTCCCAGCCACAACAGAACGGAGAGTTCAGTCGTGCCCCGGGGCCAGCCTCCAAAGGAGGACCCAATGGGGGGGCATCTTCCACCATCCATCCTCTTTTGGGTCACAGTGACGGACCCTGGTCGTCCAGAGCCCAGGACAGTTGGCCAGATGCTACCTCGACCACCGCCACCACCACGAGCAACATGACGACGGACGGGAAGGACAGCGGCAGCTACAGCCTCACCGACTTGGTGGCAGAGTTTGAACCCGGCAAGCCCTGGAAGGGGACGTCGACGATGAAGAGCGCGGAAGACGACCCCCACTTGACCCCGGGTAGCGTGGTGCGCTCTCCGTTGTCGCTCAACACCATCAAGGACCCAGAGCTGTTTGGGGGATGGAAACACAACTCTCCAGGAGGCGGTGGAGGCGGCAGTAATGACGTCTCGCTTGCGGCATCGCTGGCCTCCCTGACGTCGAGCACTTGGGCTTTCACTCCAGCAATGCATGGGTATGCACAAGAGATGATGGAATGCTCTCGGGCAGGGTCAAAGTTTTGTTTCTTTCACCAGAAACAGCAGCTCGTCGATGAACAAGCAAGGGTCAAAATCTAGCTGGGGATCCATAGGCTCCGAGCACCAACAGCACCAGCACGTGCAACAGTCCAATTCTGATCCGTGGGGTGCTCCGCACAAGAACACCAGGGGCCCTCCGCCTGGAATTTCGTCTTCACAGGGTACGGGCCCTCGACCCGGGTTGAAAAGTCCAAAACTTGGTCTCACCCGTGACTTTTCTTTAACGCCAGGTTGGGACCAGAACAGCTGCACTTTCCTGGTGCTCAAGAATCTGACTCCACAGGTAAAGAATGTTTACGCAGTTTGTGCCAGAACAGTGTGTGACTCTGTCTTTCTGCAGATCGACGGCTCCACCCTTAAGACCCTGTGCATGCAACACGGTCCGCTGCAATTGTTCCACCTGTTCCTGAAGCATGGGCTGGCCCTGGCTCAGTACTCGTCCCGGGACGAAGCGGCCAAGGCCCAGTCGGCCCTGCACAACTGCGTCCTGTCCAACACCACCATGCTGGCCTACATCCCCACCGAGGCAGAGGTGGCCCAGTTCCTGCAGCTGGCCAACAGCAGTGCACCGCACACGTGGCCCGCTGCCTCCTCGTACGCCCCGCCCCGGCCCCAGGCCCCGCCTCCCGTCTCGTCTACGGTGGCTCCTTCGTTCGCCCCCGCGCGTCCCAAACCTGCCGACGCCCCTTGGAACCTTACGGGGAGCTCTCACCTGTGGTCCTTCCCTGGCGGAGGGGGCGGACTGTGGGCCGCTCCGCCCCTGTCGGCCGTGGGGCCGGGCTCGTCGGACCACGACCACCCGTCCTCCTCTCTGCACTCATTCCTACCTGGTGACCTGCTTAGTGGAGAGTCCATGTAAAAAAACAGAGCTGAAGCTAGAGGCGGTGAGTTGTTGTGAGGGAGAGAGCTGTTGAGGGGGGGAGCCCTGCCCTTGCGACTTTGCAGTACTTCCTTCCCCCTCTGTGCTCGCTGCATTTTCGATATTGTGCAGTCTCTGCTCTGCCATTCCCCCGAAACACTTAAACACGCAATGTTCAAAACGTGCAGGGTTGGCGAGAGTAGCCCCTCGCACGTGGCAAGGGGGCGGAGACGTTGCTGCATTTGCGTTTTAGAGCCTTTGTGCCGCTGCTTCTTTTTTTTACTGGTGACTTTTTGTTTCTTTCTCTGCCCCCTTTGCCAGTAGTGTCAAGTTAGCCAAAGCACGTACAACATTGAATGGTGCAGTTAAAACAAAAGTGTTGTTGGTGTCACCCACGAGCGGTGGACACAGTGGACTGTCATGTTGGCAGCCCACCAGTTGACAGGACAAACTGGGACTCTGTTCAGAGCGAAAGAGAGACTTCTGTGGTGTGGGCAAATGTTGCCTAACCCTCCTTAAAAAAGTGTGATACTTTGTTTTACTTCATTTGTTTCCTCGAAAAATATGCTACAGCAATGATGACATTTTGCGAGACAAAGAAAAATAATGGAAAAAAAGACAAAAAAAAAA